>LUCM01010772.1:16718-40296 GCA_008360955.1 Fasciolopsis buskii | reverse complement strand
GAGCGACGCAGGTCGCAAAAATTCATTAGTCGTTTCACTTGCGCAAACCTTTAATTTCGAATATTGACCAAACCCTGGAAGTTTTCACTGGTAATTAGTAACCAGCTTCGTCCGGCTCGTTGCCACGCCTTTCTGTTACACCCAATCTCAGTTCGTCTGCTGGTATTAGTTTAAGAAATTTTTGAGGTTACAAAATGCACTTGGTTCCATATTCTGAGACGGAATAAGATTAAAGACGTCATGGCTCATGAATGCGACAGTGCAACCAATCGCAAGCTCCTTCCTCAAACTGGTTTTGCCGATATAACATTTTGATTTTCCAGTGCAACTCGTCGCTTAGTGTGTGCTTGGTGGTAGCAGTTCGGTCAGATAAAACTTTGAGAATTTCACTCGGATATCAATTTCTTGTTAGCATTTGTCACAAATGGATCAGGATTAATCAGAGTCGCGTAGGAAAATGTGTACTGTAGCGGGAAAATCAATTGGCTTCTGATCACTTATACCTGTTGAGTATTATTCACGTATAAGGAGACATGTCAGTAATGCAAGAGCAGAAATGGAACACAACAATGATTCGGGGCATGTGCTAATCATGTTCAGTGGTGAAGATAGTCATCGTTCTCCGAGAGCGACTGGAGATGGCCATTACTTATAGTCAAAGCACGGCAGCAGATTTGGTCGAGTTGGCAGGGTACTTTCGAGTTGGGCTCTAACAGGCTCACTGAACGAATGATTGTGAACAGTCTTGAACTTTTCCGATTAACTACTTTAAACATCTTCAGTGGAGTTTTATTATGAAAACATAATGAATGACAAAGATATTTATTAATATCTCTTAGATTTAACATTCTCACATCGAAGTATCAGACTGCTGTCTGAAAGCAAACTGAACTTTTCTCTTTCTGAACGGTTCGGTTCTCAGTCACATCTCTGACCGTCTCCAACCAAAAACAATCCCCATCTCTTTGGCCCAAGCACAAAGGCGGGAAGCACCAATCCAGGTCAAAACAAAGGCTGTCTCCATACCTCTGTTACAAGTCAGCCTGGCTGCCACATCGATTCTTCCAGCCCCACCCAGCAAGAGCAAAAAGAGCACCAAAAGGTAGACGATGGGCAGGCATACACAGCGTGTCCAAGCCACCGAATACGACGTAGAGCGATTATCTCAGTCAGAGGACGACTGAATGCATCCAACACACGACAACGCACCTCATCATTGTTCACCGAATGTTCCCACTAGACCCGAGCAATGCTTCGGAGAATTAACTGACAACACACCAATCAAATTCCGTTAAATCACCCAGATTCCTATTATCAAATGCCTTTTCAATCACATTTTTTAGTTGTGCACTTCTCTCTAGATTGGAGCATGAAGAAATAACTGGGATGGAAGGCTGACCACTAACACAAAGTACTACATATTTCAACCCCACTAGACTGAACCTCAGAAAACTTACTTTAGATGATCTAAGTGGATTGAGAATCGTAAAAATCATGCAAACAACTGGTAGGCCGTTTACGTGGCTTGGTTGAATGGACTCGCCCATGGCATACCGAAATTCGAAACCTCCCCTCATTGACACAATTTTCATTTTTGTTAATTTCTTGGTCACCGGGCTTCTACAGCAACCAGGGGGTGGAACAAGAACTGAACTGAGTGTAGCTTGGTCGGGACAATTTAAAATTAAAGAACGTAATTATTCGGAATTTCTATGCTGATCTACTACTACGCGTGAGCCGAACAGTGCACGCTTGAAAGAAAGTATGTAATGTATAATCATGAACGATTTTTCAACCATGGATTTAATGCGATCACATCAATCTCACATGCCAAAAGGATTATGATCCTGTTAAGTGAATCATACGAGCGCGCACACGCACATGCACACACACACGAACGCAGAGGTGGAGGGTGCCTATATAAGAAGCAGCTTCATCTCCGCGTAGTACAGTCAGCACAGTATCATCGATTTACTCACTACTAATGGAAAGCTAGACAGAATGAAATTCCAACGGGTCGCTACAATCATTAGTAGTTTGTGGACTCGTGCAAACCAGAACGATCGATACAGCGAGCGACAACATAAGCTGTTTTCACCCAAATAAATAAACAGATCAAAAATAAATGAGCACTGAAATCAGTTCGTGTGAACAATTTCTGGCACTGAAGCGGTATGCAGTTGTGCAGAAGCACCGGATCTCGGAGTGCCCGTAATTTAATAGCGATTTTATCGTTTTTCATGGTGGCCATGTTCACTTGCACCACTACAACTCAGGGGTTTGACTACCGAACGCCAATGAAAGATTTGGAAAATCGCAAACTTATGCTGTGATCGGGTTAGTGTTATTGAGATGAACTGCGATAGCGAAGCAAAGATGGATCGCCAAAGACTTACTTTTTTTAGTTTTTCGAGCTGAATATGAAGATGGTCGTTATTGTTTGTTGGTCATATTGAGACGTCATAACCAATTAACCGAAATTCAGAACTTATAATTTAAGTACTGACAACGATCATATGAAAACTGGCGGGGAATTGGCTGTACCCCGATCGCTATCAGCCCGCGTCTAGAGATTCAAGTCCCAGATACGCCGATCAGTTTGGCAATAAGTGGTAATTCGCCGTCGCACGACGCGTTACCATACCTGATCTAATGAGATCATGTGAGGCGCTCCTCCAGTCGAAGTTTAGGAGTTGCGGTTCCCGTATCCCATGTGGCGGGTCCTAGGGGCTATGAAGCTTGAATTTCCACTATACTCACGATTTAAGCACGTTATAAAAAGTCGAGAGAATGAAAATCATTTTATGATCACTTCTATTGTGTACTCAGCTCACTTGGGCGTGGAATTGGGAAGACATTGAACATCCAGACAGTTTATATTTCAATTAACTGGAAACAGACTATCTTAGTTCTTCAAAAAAACTAAAACATACTCCAATCCGCAACCACAAGGAATCTATCTGTTCAAAACAAACCTGGAAGCTTACTGTTGAAGACAAAGAGACTGATGAAATCGGCGCGGTGTGTTTTGAAGCACGCCTTCCCGGGTGTGGATTGTGTTCCAATGAGCGCTTAGAACTGTGATGCACTTGCGGTGAGGGTACCTCGGACGGTGTCGCGTCCTCAAAACGCGGCTTAGGACAAGCCTTGGCGGACTGTGAAAAACGATTAGCTTGTTGAAGATTACTCTTGCTTGTCACACGGGACTGTTTGGCTGGTGTATGCAACGCTTTGGAATGTGTACCAGTAGTCGATTGCCTATTGACGGGCCGGGAACGGTTTTCAGACAGAGATGTAACCTCTGATGACGGAGACGAAGACAACGAGGAAATACTGCTAGCACGAGGTCTTCGTTTGCGAGCATGCGACTTTTCGGTATGCCTTTGATCTGAATTAAAGGTGGCATGCACTTGGAGTTTTGTCGTCACCAAAGCGGCATGTGACCCTGGGTTTAACGTTTTAGATGTCTCCGCGCTGCGATTAAGCTCGCTTTCCGAACGGGGTGTATTTCCGACTCGACCATCGCTCTGTTTAATTTCGCACAGATGTGAGCGGTCGGGAGAACTAGTAGTTTTCCCGGTAGGCACTTCAAGGATGGGCGATTGTAGTTTCGAACTTGCCACTTCCATTTCAGCTGAAACAGAAAAATTCAACAGACCGAGCAGCAGTAAAGCAGGCAGTGTTTAATCGAATATCAAGAGATAAGGGTCGTAATTTATTCCTTGATATTTAGGAAAACTAAAAAAGGTGAGGAAATGGTTTAAAATTGAGGAACGAATAAAGGCAACCGGAAACGAAACGCCTAAGCAAATAAGATTCGACGATAAAATTCCACTAATTTTGACACTTTATTAAACAATCCAAGGATCAAAAGGCAGATAACAGCTTTAGGAAGTCCTCTCCGGTACAAAGAATAGGGAACGAAGAATCGATATATCCGCAGATCTATACTTTCCCCAAAGCATGAAAGTTTCACCTTCAGGTTCTATCTGTAACCAGCTTGTACACTCACAAACCGTTCACCTTAGATAAGAAAATATGTTAGGATTTATATTATTTTGTCACGTCGCATAAGAAATTGAAGCGAAGCTTCTGGTGGGACTTGAGATGTACCATCGTATAACCAGCCTAACCACGATTAGATGTTTCAAGCCGGGCACCAAGCTGGTGGCAATGAAATCCTAAACAACTTACTTGGTAGTGATATATATAAATTTTGTTCACGCATCCAGAAATTACTTCCTGGTTCTATATATATATATATATATATATATATATATATATATATATAATGTCTCAGCAGAATAGAATCTGTAGCATCAGGAGTGCGTATGGAATCTCTTCGTCGAAGAGTCCACAGAAGAACCACAACTGTGAGCTTCCGTGTAAACTCCTGATGCTACAGATTCGATTCTGGTGAGAAATATCAATGCGGAGTGTACAAGTACGCATACTTGACGAGCGACAATAACCGTGAAACCGGTCGTGTTCTCCCGGGCAAATTTTGTTCACGCATCCAGATACTACTTGTTACTTCTATATATACATATATATATATATACTCATTATTAGCGAAAACAGAAAAACGGTATTTTTCTGAAAAAGGTATCCACTGAATTGCATGATATCTAGCGAAAATGTTGGCCTGGAGTGAATAATATGGATTCTGCAGCCTAAAAATTGTTGTTTATTGTGAGCAGTTGGATTACCGTTGTTCACGGTAGGTTAACGCACAATATGACATGCTTACCATTCGAGTTCCCCACAGGCGCTATTTTCCCGCCATGATCTTCCGTGAGTGGCATATTACTGGTACTGGAGAGTTCGGTAACCACAGTAGGACTGGCGAAACTGACGACTGGACTAGAATCCTCCAGAGACAAAAGCCGATGTCGCAACCGAATGAACTCATACAGAACCAACGTGTCCGGAGGACCACGATCGCAATGTGACCAGCTTGGATTATCCAAGCATTGAAGAACAAGTGTGGGCACACGAAGCAAATGATTTCCAGAAGATAAGCGCTTAGGTAAGACAATAGGACGTTCCCATTGTTTTACGGAATCTGACGGAGAGTAATCTTTGAGTTTGCTTCAAACGAAGAAACAAAGCGAAAAACGGAAAAAACCGGTTATTTATTATGGCCCATCTAAAGCAGTCACACGTATGGTTCGAACTGCAGTGAAGGCGACAAGCAGACCATGTATGCAGTGTTGAGTAGAAAAGTGATGCGAAAATCTATCGGTTAATTTGTCTTTACAATTGCCTTGCACCGAAGTCATCTATTTTTCACTGCTACCTCAAAACAATCTACTCAGTACAAAAATAGAAACAGTGAAAGAGGGACTGCAAATTGGCAAGCTGAAAGACTAAATAGAGAAGGGGAAGATTTCGGGGGAACAGTACTATTGAGTCATACCACTTACTACCTACAACCTTCGCTTGCGAGAAACTCGTGAGCTCCAATCCGATAATCTTACTTGACTCGCATAAGCCAATCCAGAGATTTGGATATTCATGTCTTTTTCATGTGATCACCGAACCACCTCGACGCGTTTCCAACCATTACCTACCTCGCAGAACAGCCTATATCGAACCAGTCGTTTTTTGGACGTGCATGAAACATTTAGATTTAATTCTCCCACGGCCCAGTATCATACATCTAACCTTTGCGTTACTGAGAATATTCTCCCACAATATTGTACCAATTCTAACGAAGACAAAGGTGTTCAAATGCCGGAAGACACTTCATCCGATATACGATCACTTGGCGAGGCACGACTACCCAAGTAACTAAATCTCTACCTCATCCAATCTCCCACCTACAAGAACGAGATTTTGCTTCGCGGAGGTCCAAAACGCATTCTTCAACAATGGAGAAAAGTGTCCAACTTACTTCGATTCTCGCTAAGTAGCACAACATGGTCCGCATATTCTGAGTCAGACAGTTTCCTGTTTGAGCAGATGTCAATGCTACTATTCTCAGGTGATGATTGAGCGATTTAAATTATTATCTTCATGGCAAAATTGAGAAAAGTTGAAAGGGGACAATCCTGACGAGCAATACTTTTCCTAGTAAACACGAACTCGGCTTCCGCTCTTCGAGTAAGCGGACTGGTAAAGTGAAATGAGTTTCCTTAGAGAACCCTCGAATGAAAATAGGTACTAAATATTCACTCTCCAAACACTCGTTGGACACCCAAACGAAATTGTTAACGGGCAATACAAGCGTTATCGTGTGCGGGAATAAGCATCATGCTAGGACTTCACGTGCTCCTTTCTCTGTGAAGTGGATAGTCATAAGGACAATGGGAAAAGTCACCCTTGTTAATTTTTAAATTCGGGAGAACTGTGCGTAAGATTTAATGGAACGAAGTATTTCTAATTTTCTGAGAGATCGAGAATTATCTGGATTGATAACTTCATATACTGCAACCCAATTCGCGGATAATAAACTCACCTATCTGTCACTCCGTAAACTTCACGAAGATGCTGACGGAGAGCAAGCAATAACCAGCAAATTGGGCCATAGAAAATCATGGATTGACGGGCTTTTGTGTTCGAATGATGCGCCTGTTCGAACAGGGTATGGAGCTTAGCGCCATGATCCCAATCCGTATTTGTTGTTATTTCCGATTGCCGCTCGATAATACGTTCCGTTTTTAGGATCTTAGCTTCAGCCGCTTCGATTAGGTTGTTCAGGCGGGCTTCAGCTTGTGCCTTATCAACAGTAACATCTTTTTTTGCGCGGAGCATATCTGCTTCGCTTCGCAGAATAGATGACAACAGTGTGTGCTGTACCAAACGCGTGAGGGACGAACCAGTGACGCTCAAACGTTGCTCAATATGATAAGCGATAAAAAGAACCTCGTCGAGCACAGAGTAAGGGAAATGAGCAAGTTGGTCGGTCACAAAAACCAACTGTCCAAGAGATGATTCGACGGATGTATGACTCCAAGCATGAACAGTGGCTTCGTTAGTGAGCAGCGGTTTGTTCTGAAAGAGCACAAGAAGAAAAGGTAATCAGATTTATTAAACGCTATAAGATTTTGATAGTCATACCACTGAATTAAGTGATCGAAAACTATGTTTAACGGCTGCATATGTCTAGTTAAACAATGAAAACGTTGATGAGAGTAACAGAAAAGTTGATTTGGAATTCACCGAATGAACAATCACAAAAGATGTTGATCAAATATCATTAGCTACTGCGGATGGATACTCTGTCAAGTTTTGGAGAGGAAGTACACGCATTAATCAATGCAGAGGTTGATGAGTCGCTCCAGTCGAAAAACATGGATTGCCGAGAATCCATGTGGTTCCTTGCTACTCTAACTTTCAGGATCATGGTTGCCACCCCTACACTACTCGAATTTCGTGGAGTCTAGGAAGGCTATGAGGCTTAACTCATCCACCGAAATCACGTCATACTTGTTAAAGGAATAAAGATAAACATAGGTGTAACTCGAGTGATCCATTCAAAGCTAGTATAATGGGTTGCTGAATATATGACTGCAATCTGCACTAAGCATCTGCGGCCTGAATATTACAGTTTGAGGGCGCCCAATCCAATGACCTAATGAGACCTTATGTCGTTCCCCGACACCAAGTTTCAGGGACAGTTGGCGGTTACCCCTCCCCCTATGTAGTGCGCCCCAGTGGCTAAAGGAAGTGTTCCTCCTTACTACACTCATGCTTCTAGTGTGCAAAAAGGGAGCTGGCAAACCTAACTCTGAAAATTAAAAACATTTTACGATGAAGTATTGCCCTTTACCGCCGAAGTCACTGGCAGTGGCGGGGTTTGAAACTACGACCACCGGGATGACAAACACTTGATTTGCTAAGCCCCCATAGAGTAGGTATACTTCGTAGGGTATTGCAACACGATGCATGAAGTCTAACAGGGTAAATGCGACAATGAACCGGCAACAAAGGATTGTGTTTGTATACGGTGTGATTGGCAGCAGTGAGGTTTAGAACTTGATCACTTTCGTTATGATCAATCTCAAGGAAAGGGATATGAACTGCTTTCGAGTCGAAAGGGGGTGAAGAATTGATCAGAAATAGTAAAATAGATGCAAGCCTGTGGCACAACATACTTCGAATAATGGTCAACACGAAAGATTTGTGAGACAACAGTAAAAACTAACATACCTGATCCAAATCGAACAACGAAAGCAGACTAGATATAAACGAACGGCGACTTTGGCGGTTCGGGCGAAGCAAAGTGTATATAGCATGGTTCAACGCAACTGGAAGTGCAGTCAATCCACCACTTTCACTAGGAGTATTCGAATTATCTTGAACGGCACCACGAACCAGGTTGTTTGCGGAGAGGCTCGTATTTTGATTGGCGGACAGCAAACAATGCAACTGGTAAGAGAGTTGAACACCGAATGCCGCTCGCATCTGACAGCAAATAAAGGAACAAAACGAACGAAGGATTAGACGGATGACATTGAGAGCACTTGGGTGACAGATATGTTTGAAATAAGACTACCGGCATAAAGACCATTACGAGCAAATCACGTGGTCAACCACCCGATACGCCTGAAGTCCCTCATCTCTCTTCGAGACGTGGCAGGTAAACAGAAACGTCCATACCGAATCTCCCGGTCACTGGCTGGCGACGATTTGAGAACGTTGTTTCTGTTACGCACTGCATCCATAAATTTTCGATGTCAATTGACAGCTAATAATTCTGACCTGCGCTTCGTTGCTTATGTAGAAAAATGGGTACCTTCAAATGAAAACAATAAGGCGCAGTAGGGCGTTGCTGCGCTGTACATTTTCTAGCGCGAAATCAAAAACTCCGATATCTCCAGAACGAAACGAACTCGAAGGAAAATAACAAGACATTCGAGTTCTATACCATTGATTAACGGGAGCACAAAGCTCTCTTCAACATTTTCCTTTCAAAGGTCAACTGGAATGTTGGGTTTAGGGTTGAATTAGAATGGGGGCACCTGATGTTCCGTTCGATCAGTCCATCTTCTCGATAGAGGGCATGGTTCGTATCTGGCATTTGCAATTGCTGAAGTGTCTAGAATCTGGAGCTGTCATTTTCGTCATTCGATGTGCACCGGTAACACAGTTGGTTTAGGTGGCGTTGAATTACTCGCCTTCGGCAGCTAAGTCGCAAATCATCATCATCATCATCATCATCATCATCATCATCATCACCATCATCATCATCACCATCATCATCATCATCATCATCATCATCGTTCAGCTTTAAACAGCAAGGCAAGCCTCACTGACCGCTGCCTTTCCCCAAGGTTATATGTTTCTATAAAAGGAGTGAATGTGCAACGGGAAAAGGGAATGAACTTACACAGGTGGGAAAGGATAAGATGCTTCTGTAGCCAACACGGAACAGTCTAACTGTACAAATGCACGTGTTTTCAATCATTCTGATTAGATAGGAAATGACAACAAGATCGCCACTGTTCGCAGTTTACTTCCATATCCTCCAGTGTCCCCAGCCAGCTACTTCACAGGTCTTTCGGACCCCAACAAAGAAAACGAGAGACAACTACTTCATCTAACTTCGTTCTACATTTTCTCATTCCTCCCTGATATCTCATCTGATGACCTCCACATGGCTTCTTCCATTCCTTAGGAGGAACACAAAATAAGGCACGGTATGGTAGACGAGTGTTCGTCACACGCAACACGTGATCCAACCAGCGTAGTCTACTAAGTTTCATACGCTGAAACAAGCTATTCTCAGAAGTGGCACCCAATACCAGATTCCTAACCTCAATATTACTCACCCGGTCACTTCATCCAATCCTAGCCATACCACGTAGACATCGGTTGTCGAAAACCTCCAACCGACGAACATCTTCCACACGCATACTCCACGTCTCGCAACCGTACAACAGAACTGAACACACTGCGGCACAGTACACACAACCTTTCAACTTCAGTGAAATATCAGGTCGACGCCACAAGTGCTTCAATCCAGCGTAAGCTGCACGAGCCTTCGATATACGCATACTTACCTCCACTCCCGAGCTACCATCGTCGAACACGCAGCAACCAAGGTAGGTGAAACGGTCCACAATCATTAGCATCTCTCCATCCAGTATCAAGTTCGGCACTACTGTCGTCCAGTCCTATAACAGTAATTTGCACTTTGAAGGTGCAAAGCACATGCCAAACCGAGCAACCGATCTCGACAGTCTATCTAGTGCCCGTTGTGCATGGTCCGCAGACTCGAAAAGGCACACGACATCGTCTGCGTAATCTGGGTCGCATAGCTTCCCTCCATTTCCCAGTTCGACTCCTACGTCACGGAGACCTCCTAAAGCATCTTCCATCACCTCGTCCATGACGAAGTTGAACAAGAATGGAGAGATGGGACACCCTTGTCGAACGCCACTAGTCGTTTCAAATGAACGTGACAGTTTACCGTATACCCTCACGCGATCATGGGTATGAGAGCACAATGCTTGCGACAGGTTCACAAACTTCGTTGGCATACCCTTCCGGTGGAGAGCACTGAATAGTGCTGGTCGATCCACGGAGTCCAAAGCACCTTTCAAGTCGAGGAAGACTACGATCGTAGGATGGCGGTGCGTGTGGCGTTTCGAGTATCTGTCGAAGAGTGAATATTTGGTCGATGCAACCTCGACCTGGCCGAAATCTGGCCTGCTGTTCGCGGATATCACTCTCGCCAATCAGCGTCAAACGGCGCAGCATTATCGAAGCTAACACCTTAGTAACCATCGGAATTAAACTAATCCCACGATGATTGCTGCAGTCACTCCGTGTACCCTTCTTGAAGACGGGTATAATCAGTGACTCACCCCACGATAGCGGGATACGCTACTCGTTCCAAATATCATGAAGTAAGGAGGTAAGTGATTTCATCAGCACTTCTCCGCCCAATTTGAAAAGAACTGGGGGAAGTTCGTCGGGACCGGCAGCTTGTCCCCTCTTCAAAAGCCCAATATTCGACTGCACTTCCACTTCCGTTGGGGGATCAAGTGACACCTCCCAAGGATTCATAGCTCCAGACGTCGGACTAGATACGATAGCGTATGGCCAGTTAAACTGATCCTTGAAATACTCTGCCCAGCGGTCCAGGCTTTCCTGTCTACCATGGAGGAGCTCTTCATTCCTGTCGCACACGACTTCACAAACCGAAATTCGCCGCCCACCGCTGTCACGCATAAGGTTGAACAGTCTTTGACCGTTACCTGAAGCGGCCGCTTCCTCCATCTCTTCGATTACCTTAACCCAACAGCCTTCGCGGTCATTTTTAAAGCTTATCGTCAACTGACGCTGCAACTGTCGACGGACCTTATTCACTTCCTTGCAGTTAGGCAGCTCGCATTTTTGTTCCATTAGACCCAGCGACGCTTGAGAGATCCAGTGTTTTTGATGAATACTAGGGCTGGGACCGCAGGCGAAATTCGCTGCCAAATGCATACATAGTCTGCTTAATTTGATCCCACTGCTCGTCCACACTGCTGCTCATCGAAGTTCTTAGTTCCTCTGACAGTTTCTGTTCGTAGTTGTTTAAAACAGCCGAATCAGACAAACGTTCGACAACCAATCGGGTTTGTGGCCTGTGTCGATGGCTATTCAACTGCAGCAAAAATCTCATTAAAACTAACGCATGTTCCGATTCGACGTACGTCGTCCAATATGACCTAGTTCTAGACAGAACCGCGCCAAAAGTAGCTAACTGCGATATGGTCAATCTGACTCATAGTCCCTGTCGAGCTAGAGCGCCATGTCGCAGTGCGACGCGAACTGTGTCGGAAATTCGTACTAGATAGGAGTAGTTCCTTGTCTGCACAGATTCGGAGAAGTCTTTTCCTGTTGTCTGTTCGCTTAGCAGGCAAGGCGCATCGCCCACCTAAACAAGACTCCGATGCACTAAGTTTTCCAACTTGCGCATTAAAATCACCTGCCACCTCTGCGATGTTAGAGCGTTTGCTCTTCCGAACAACAGTGAAGAGGTCTTCGTAAAACCCGTCTTTCTCCATGTCAGTGCTGCATTCTGTTGGAGCGTATGCCGATGTAACAAATAGACTGCGCTTAACACTACTATCCTTCTGGACACTCACTGATCCCTGCAGTCACATAGCGCACAAGCGACTGTTGACTGGGATCCAGTCTAGAAGGGCTGCTTCAGCTTTCTCACTCAAGACTATTCCTACACCACGTTGACCCACAGCTTGAGCTGCTTCGTCTCGTGAAGTGCAAAGAAAATATCTTGACGAGACATTTGGCAAAGTTAGTTGAATTACTCTACTCTACTCGAATCTTGAATTCGTGTTTCACTGACGCAGCAGACATCAATCGAAAGAGTCGACTCTCGGAGCCGAACATGCCTGTTGATCAGCCTGCATTAAAGTGCGCACATTGAAGGAACCGAGATTCAGATGCTGATGAGGCTTGAGAAAATGTGAACTAGCAGACTGAAAACCACTTCTCAGGACCAAATGATGTAAGGAGTGTATCGAAAAATCGATGCGCCGTGTATGGGTTTTAATTGTGAATGATATCATGTTAATAACACAGCGTTGTTGGTAGATGTTATGCGTCAACGTTTCGGCTACTGTGGGTAGTCTTTCTCAAGGCAAGTTTTACAATTGTAAAACATCATATCATTCACAATTGAAAACCACTTACTACACCAATTGACAATAAACCGTTACGAGTATCGGGCGTGCAATCAATGGAGATACTATGGGTCGGCAGATGGGGCAAACAGATTGGTTTGGAGACAGAAGAGTCTGGTTGAATAAAATATCACATCCTATCCTGTGCACCACAAAGGCCCCACGTCAGTTTGCCTTGCCTGAGCGGGAATCACTCGCATAAAACATGTTCTCGATGATAAAACTTGACTCTCGGCGTCAGCTCCTGGACTTGACCCAGGTAGTAGCGTATGGTGGACTGCCCGTACTTTCCTACTCACCAGTCATTCTGATGATGACCGGCCTCCTGGAATTGCTGGATTTGGCGTGGTTTGCTAATACAAAGAGAATAGTTTCGATGATTTTGTATGCCTTTTCCTTCCCACGTCCCTTCGCGAGTGCACGTTTGAAAGTGTAAACAAAGTGCTCGGCTTCCTTATTGGATCATGGGTGGTTAAGTGATGGACGGATCTATTGGATGACATGATGTTGACGGAAGTGGTCGCGTAAGGCTGACCTGGACGAAGAATCATTGCCTGTTAGGATAATCCTCAGAAGGCCGCGCGTAGAAGTTCTAAATGCATCGATTGCTGACAGTTTCGTGGCGGGTAAAAGTTGAATGACCGGATAATTCTGGAAGGGCATCCACGATTATCTCATACATGGCGTCATCGGTCAACTCGTCGAAATCCAGGTGAATCCGGGGCCAAGGATATTTCGGGGTTGGCAACGAGTGAGAAATGATTGCACTAACGCCAAAATTTGATGCGTCTGAGGCTACCAAGATCACATTGAGCTGGAAAAACAAACAAACTCGGGTGGTTAATATTTTATACCACGATTATCTTGATGGTTTGCTTGATCAACATCGATATAATGGAGTTCCAAATGTCTCGGCCTCGTCGGAGACGACTGTCTTAGGCTCCAAGTTGGCCACTCGTCCTGAACACCTCTCGAAATGCACCCAAATGACCGTAAACCTCAAACGGATTCAGTTGAGAAAGCAATACATACTGCCTTCTCGTGGAAATGTCTCCACCAAAGTGCGAGGACGAAAAGTTCTGGGTAGGATCCTCTAAATCAGAACTCTACTTCGGTTTCGGTAACCGGTAGCATAAAACCCGCAGAAGGGTCATGGATGTAGATGGACAGCCGAAAATGCGAAAGATGAGGGGCTCATTATCTATAGTGAACAACACAATTTCTTTTCCTCTCCCCTTTCTCTTTCACTATTTTCGTCCTTTGCCATGGTTCTGATGACAAGTGACACATAAATATTTATGCGAAATATATACTTGAATAATTAAGGATTGTTCTGGGTGTGTATGCATGTCCTTGTGATATGTGACAAAAGAAAAACGCGAACCGAAAAAAGCAGAATCTTACCGCCGTAAAACCGGGGACTTTTCGTTCTGCTTCGGCCAGTAGATGCGTGGCTCGCGATCGGTTACCGCTGTCCGGATCAGTTTGCAAGCAAATCAAATAAGGCAAAGTTTGTATCGGATGCACAAGACCTTGACGAAGTATCACTGAGAGGAGACTCAGAGCCGAGGTGCGAACATTCAGAGATTGGGTCAAAATACAATGGTTCAAAAGGAGGGGTAGATATTCTTGCGCCACGGCACTGCCGTGTCCGGAACGTTGATCAGCCAATTCTTTTAGGGATTCTGATTTGTGATTCGTAGACCCTATTTGGGTGGATACACATTCAAATGAGTAAAAAGATGAGTAACACAATCATGGGTCGAGACGGAGGATTAATCTATTAAAATGAATACAATGGCAAGCACACAGGACGTTCATGTACGTGAATCTGAAAGACGGTTTTAGTCACCAATACGTGCAGGGGTTTGGCGCACCAATCGGTGCCGACGAAGGTTTATCGAGAAATTACGAATTCGATCAGATCAGCCGTAGTTATAAATAAACATGAATTTGACTAGCGTTGAAACGCCTTTAACCGATGCAACAAATTAACCATTTGAAACCTACAGAATGAATGACCGTAAACCTATCGCTTTTTGATAACAATGAGCTGATATATTCAACGATTTCCGTTTTTGCAAAATTAAGGACAGATGAGAAATGGTAGCGTAGTTGAAAACGGAACAAAGATATCTGAACTGATTTTATCGAGAAAAAAGTTCGCTAGAGCATCATCACCTAATGATTTGATTTGGGAAGGAATAAGCACTACGAGGACTCACAAGAACGACTGTCTGTGACCATCTGACGTTCGTTATCCATGAGATAGTGTGTCAGGTTATCCAAAATGATGCACTGGACCTCATGATAAGGAGAAACTTGAAACTGCTTGCTGAGACCAATTGTCCCAGTCAATGTGGTGGGGTACGATAGGGGCAACGGGTCACAGGTAAAAAAACGCGAGAAAAATGCACTCAAACGCTTATCACAAAGGAGACGATCATGGCGGCAAGCTAGAAAGCCAATACCCATGATTGCTTTACGGCATAAATCGGCATCGTTCATTTGCTGATTCGCGGTGCTGGATAATGAAGCAGAAGCATACTCGGCGAACAGGATCAGTGTCTCCAATATCTCATCGAGAAAGGACCCAGATCTGACAAGCTGATGAGAAATTGGGGAAAAGTACGAATGACGATAACATTCCATTTTAGTGTGAACACCATGATGGATGACGAGAGACAACGAACAGAAACAGAGTAGAAAGTACTGCCTGCTCATAAAAATAAAAAGCAAATTTTGATACCTATGAATCAAAAAATATGTCGATGAATGAGATGACGGCCAGGAAGACGAGTACATTGACAACGGCTGAACGGCTGCTCTCGCTTGTTTTTATTCGCAGACCACGAGCCAAAACTTCACCAAAGGAGGATGCACACATTGATGAGTCCACATGAAAACGCATACAAAATAATGCCGAACGAGTGGGCATTCGCATTATACATAATTACTCATATCACGGAATGAATCCTTCCACCTATTGTCGGGTAGGTAGAGCAAAAGCAACACTCAATTTGTCGGCCGCAACATGATCACCATGACCAAGTGTTGTGGTGCAAATTCGCAACTTTATTTGTTCCGTGAGAGTTACGACCGCAGGGAGCTAGTGATTACTAGTTTTCCAAATAACTACTGAGAGAACTAGAGAGAAACAAGCATATATTATTTATTTCACTCTTGCTTGGTAATTATTGACCTTGTAATAATATGCTCCAGCTTAAGCTGCTAACAACAACACCGGCTATGCAAATCGGAAATGACATCATAAATAAAAACAAACCATGGTGCAGTTAAACTTACGGCACTGAGCCGCAGTATTTAGATAGTCGAGTAGGCATTGAGTTTGAGTAGATTATGGTTACGAGGTATCCAGAACATATGGTCACGTATCGACTAACTCGATACATACTATTCTTCCAGACAGCTAGTGGGTGGATGGTGAACCACGGAGGTCATCGTATCACTTGGCTCAAAGACATGAAGTCCTCAACGAATAGATTACATTGAGTAGGAGCTATATAATCGGATTGGGATCCGCAAGATCCTTCAAAGTAGCGGCTGGACACCGAAGGCAACGTAGCATCATGCCGCAATCAATGGCGTTTTTGCAGTTGAAATAATAACGATCATCCTCAAATCTTACTATCATTTATTCGTCTACTTTTTCACTATGGTTCGGCATAGCGATGGAAGAATTAAAACGGGAGCACGTAAAGCATAAACGAGCGAAATATTGATCATCTGAATGGGAAAACTTGGAGCGCTGATGCAGTGGGAAATCGAAAACAGTTGAACCGGAAAAGCTTTCGCTGTCAAGTAGAACCTACCATTCGTTTATCTTCGCTGAGCAGGTCATCCAAGGCAAAATGTTTGCACATCAAACCAACCGTGTACAAAGCACGCAAAATGGATGGTCGTGTACGGGACGAGATGGGCGCCGGACTGCCGCCGCGAGCGGACAATGACTGACGGAGATCAAATGACAAGTTTGTCAACAGACCTGAGAACGGAATGCAGGCGAGAAACGGTTGCGATCTTACGAACAGCCTGAATGAATACCGAAAACTTCAGCATCGTCCAACAACAGCTGAGTATTACGAACTGGTGAATTAGATCTTACTAATTTGACAGTGGACTTGATTCTTACTGTTATTATTATTACCATCACCAATGTCATCAGGAGCATTGTTATTTTACTAAATGCTGTATGGATAAGTGCAAGGCGAGGGATGGAGTCACTAGTTCACTTTATTTTTGAGGAGAGGACCAGGTAACTACCACCCTGCAACTTGGTGACATGATCCGAAATGTGCCAAAAGGTCAGGGGAGTTAACAGACCGAGAGAATGCGAACTGCCATTTACCACTAAAGCGGTAGGCGAGTTTGGGGCTCTAACCTCGAGTTAGTCATTACTAGTCAGTTTCAAATATGATAAAGACAAAAAACCAATCATACCACACGAAACTAATATTTAGGACTATTTATAAAGATGACGAACACCAATAGTTGAGTATTGAGTTTCAAAACTGTTTGAATACTACTCAAGCATAACTGGAAGTATCTAGAGGTTCCTCTAAAAAACAAGTCGGGCATTCCAAATACAGTTGTGGCAAGAAGTTTTGTAAGACATCCGAAAATCAGAGAGACACTACTACGGATCGTTCCGAGGTAGAACGGGAAACCGAACTGGCTTGAATAAACAGAAATATGAGATTGAAGCTGAACTAGAGATCGGCAAAACAACTATTTCCAAGTTGTAAATAAGCAACTATACTACAAACTTACCATAGAATTGAGCGAAACAAACCACAACTTGGGTGTGATCCTTGAGCACGCGATTGGTCAATGTAGCTAAACAAGATAGAGCGGAATCGACCACGAGTCGACCTTGCCGTTGTATGAGACGCACCAGATCTAATTGCAGATCCTTTAAACGATGAATACTGGAGGGAGAAGTATTGAGCAAAAATAAAAATTTGCAGGAGGGAAAGACGCGAATAAATGGACTATTTAAAATACTAATGCACAAATCTCGTAGAAGTAAAAGGTTTTATGGAACATTAGGCAAGATACAGAGAAGTCAGATGACACTACCAAAGCGTTGACGTATCGAATCAAAGAGTTTACCTGATCAAATGTCCGAAGACCTTCGATGTTTGAACACTTGTACAATACAGTGGATGGATTTCCTCAATAACTCAAATATGAGGCGTAAGGTATTGGGCCGTAGGGTTTAGTCCCTAGAATAGGCAATGTATATGAAGAGATTAAAACAATTGGGACATGTCTCATACATGCCCACAGAACGACTGTCTCGGTGAAGGCTGTTTTCCGAGGCAGCTAATGGTTAGAAGATAGGTCGAGGTGGCCAGTCGATCAAATGACAAAAAAATATGAAAACCTTAACCGGCGGACTGGCCCATGTAGACCCAGTTAAACTATCGCATTGGGATCTACGAGACCGCCCCCATTCAAAGCGACGGCTGGAGTTAATAAGTGACGTGGCTCAGTGCCACTCTAGTGCTCGAAATATATCCCCTGTGCAGTACCTAACGACCAATTAATGGTATGACAGTTGGACAATCCATATGTAACATACGTGTCGGGTAACATAATGCCCTGTTCTTTGGGATGGATTGTGAAACAATGAGGAAAACCAGAAGTGGAGGAGATGATCAAGAAGTCTGTCGGTTGTCTGACTTAGCCTCAGGAACTCACCCTGAAGTGACTGGTGAAATACACAGAACGGCCAGTCTTCACAACGAATCTTTTCTGCTACTCGTATGGGTGAAACTACTCAATACCAGTACCCCGTCGTGACCTGCAATCATCCAAATGAGAAGATTCCGGAAAAATCACAATGGACCAGGTGGGCTATTTACATTCACATCTCCAAAACTTTAACCAACAATTAACGCGTTGGTTTCAAAGTAAGGTCTAACCATAAATTTACAAATCTGTTAAACTCGCCAGACTTCTCCACCAACTTCTGCTCGGCAACACACCGGCACAGTCACAGGAACGTGATACCCGACGCGTCCTCAAATTGTGGAGGTAGGAGAGTCTATCCTATCATTGGTTAACCGTGAATGACGTGTGGTCACGCTCAGCAATCAGGCCGTCGAGAAGAATTGTCGTTATAAGGATGACGTAGCAAATTTTCACCGGTAAGCGACACCCTTATGAAATGCCGCAGCGGTCCATTGGTTGTAGTGATGTGGAGACTGCGGCTCGTCATTCACGGGGGCGCAGAGCTGTCTTCCCGGGAGATATTTTATGCTAGCAGAGATGTACAAACACAATCCCTCAGATACCGGTTGTGCGAAAACCTCCAGTGTTAGATTCTAAAGCGAAAAGGTGAGTAAATAAACTATCAGATATTGTCCATCAAAGGTTCCCGAGCACTTGGTTTCATTTTGCTACTTGGTCGGTCGTTTTCTGACCAAAGGCAGACAGCGAAGACCTCCCAAGACAGACACCTACGTCGGTTTGGGAAGCGGGGTAGTACAAAGACGACAGAGGCACGACGGCAACGTGGGGCCTGAAAGAGCTAATGTATGGCAAGCAACATGAAATGTTTTTCCTCTTTTAACTTTCTTTACTTTTCCGTCACAAATCCGACGCATTTGATCTGCAAACAGATGTGCATATATATATATATATATATATATATATATATATATATATATGCACATCTGTTTGCAGATCAAATGCGTCGGATTTGTGACGGAAAAGTAAAGAAAGTNNNNACTTTCTTTACTTTTCCGTCACAAATCCGACGCATTTGATCTGCAAACAGATGTGCATATATATATATATATATATATATATATATATATATATATATATATATACATGCGTACTTATTGAAAAGAAAACATGGTGTGCAGAAAAATGCATATTACGAAAAAACTTCGGCTAATGAAGATTCATTTCACTGCACACGTTTTACTCGTTGTCAACTGTAGAGTCCGCGTTCTAACTGATATATGGAATCCTCCGACAACAAATTACACAGTTCTGTAGTCTTTTTTAGCTTTCCAGATTATTCGAATGGAAAGCGAGTCACGCTAATTCTTCTTAAATTTCACGAAGTGGGCGGCATCACATGCTTATGATACAGCAGGAGAACCAAATGAATTTATACTCGCATCGTTTCGTGCAATAACCATGAAGACAACATCACCCTCATCAAAGTGATTTTCAACTCACTTGATGTGATCGGAAACATTAGTCTGGTGTGGATCCGAGGCGAACGAGATCAGAGTCATCTCAATCGTGTTGAGAAGATGGTATAAACACTGTGGATCCAAACCCAGCAACGTATCAGTGGCGAGCTGCGAGGACCCCGGTGAGTTAGTTGAACTGGCAACCACTGCATTCGAGGTGGGAGTCAGTGGAGTTAATGGAGCTTTGCGTAGCAAGTTGACTAGGTATTCACAGTGAATGTGAAATAATTCCGGTTTACACCGACTGAGTAAATGCATACTGGCCAGAAGACCTTGAAGTGAAGGCAGCGTCAGACTGGAATCAGGGACCTGACTTATTCTTGACCGTTCCGGATGACGCTGAGTAGACAGAAAAGGGGCTAGGAAAAAGGTGGAGGAAATTCTACGAGTAAACGACATCTTCTGATGAACAATAATTGTTAGAAAAAACAAAGTTCAGTTGCGACAGCAAAAACAAACAACCCATGATAGGATAGATTGGTAAACAAGTGCCAGTTAATTTCCAGTCTATTTAGTTTTCGTGACATTCTGTATTCCGGCAGACCATATGATTTTCCGGGATCTCAAGAAAAATGACTCAATAACCAGTAGATTAACTCTTCGAGCATTACCAAATTAAGGCTTCGGCTGTTCCTGTGGCGCTCTCCTGCCTCGAAAACAAAACTAATAGAAATAAGAGGAGCAAACAGAAGTTAAAATAACAAAACAGAATAATTTATTAGAATAAGCGAAACAAACGACGACCACAGTACAAAACGAATGAACGGGATGAGTGAAGCAAGCGTACCGGAGATTTTCTTGACGAGAATTATCAACCGGTTGACTAATTGCACACAGGCTGCATCCAGTTGTTCGAATTTGATAGAATCGTTTGTTGCCAAAATCTAACAACAAAAGCAAAGAACATCCGACTGAGTGTGCACAAAGCAGATGCGAAAGGACTATTTACAAGCAGATAGAGGAGATGGTTGAACAGAAACACCACGATTTGTGGTATTGTGTCTTGGGGCAAATGTTAACTATAAGAATAATACAATAAAAGCGGAGGTAGAATATGAATCCCATCCCACTACTTAGTGTGAATCGATCTTCATTAGCAAGTTTACCCAAAAACCGAGGTGGTAGCAAGCTTCAAAATGAATTTTTTCCGCTGTTTGATTGAAACATACACGTCGTAAAATTCGTCTCTTGTTGGTTTCACTAACTCCGTGTTGAGATACGTCAACTTACTTATCGGAGTTGAAACTTGTTCATTACATTCAATTTCGGTCCAATTTTCTGCTAGTTTTGGATGTGAACTGCAAGGGTGATTAGGTTTGGTTCCAAATGATTATAGTAACGTTCCGAGTCTCAACAGTCCAAGCTCAAATTCCGCACAGTATCGTATCGATCGTGGCGCAATATAAACAGAATCGCGTTGCCCAATCGATCGGAGAAGGAGTGGTAATGACAACTGAGTTACTGTTCAAAACGCTCTTTTATAAAAAACAACATTAGATCAGCCGGCATCCTCCTTTGCCATCAGTGTGTCGGAATTAGATTGACCAAACTGACATTGATCACTGGGGGCGCGAATCAATCAAATATTGCCGCACTTTGTTGCCCACAGTTGGAGGGTTAGACGACGCACTGATCAGTACCTGTTATTGATTTGGTTTAGCATCAACATGAAACTATGCAATCTCCAGACGATAACTGCGGGATTGAGTTTAGTCACAGCTTTCAACGCGGTTGTCGTTCGAACCAAATGCTCAGGATCTGAATGAAAACTAGGGGCAAGTTAAAGACGGCTTGCACGCAGTAGTAGGTAACATGAGGAATTCCCAGTCCCGTGGGCTTCATAGGGGATGGACATTTTCAATGTCAGTTGCCCTGCTAAATCCTTGCAGATCTTTCTTTCCGGATGTTATAAATAATGAGCCATAAGGGACCGCGAGCAGTGGTCAACGGGGAGACGAAAAATCTTGTGGCTATGGAGAATACGCCCAATCTTCATCGACCACTTAGGAGTATGGAGCCAACAAAACCGTGTACGAGTGAAATATTAAAAGATCTGCTCACGGGAGCGTTATCTGAAGTGTTAGACAAAGCAGTGGTTCTCCCATTTATACTAGGAAATGAAATGACGGTCGTCAGAGAAATGAATTTCTCTGGAAGAAATAAGGGCGTGTGAACACATGGCCAATCCCCATTCCTCTTCAAGGATGGTAATGGAATTTAAGTGTGAAATGTACGAGGACTCTTGGGATTGATTCGAAAAAAGAACAATTATTTAGCAATTGGAGTGAATAGATTATTATATTAAATTAAAGGTAAGATCATGGATCCTACGGTGAAAATCACAGAGGACTCAGTTTGCTAAGTATTCAAACCAAGCTCCTCGCGGATGAAGTGCATCGCAGATTATGTAGAGCTCACGAAGGGCACATACGTGAGAAACAATCCGGTTTCTGATCCGGACAAGTTAGTTCCAACAACAGCTCGTTAAGACGCAATGGTCAGATCACGGGTGCAACTTCGGCAGGGTAACTACCAGTGCCTATCTTGATCTGGAAGCGGCAATCGACCCTTGAAATGGTACTGTTTTTAATAGTTCTTATAGCCGAATAGCGTGCCAAACAACACATTTCTTTCTTCCGACCGCTGCACATGCACAGACGGAACCGAGACCATGCATAGAGCGATCTTTCACGAAAGTCCATCAAATGTAGTGGTGTCCTTTGGGATTGTTCTACCTACTCTTTCGTTTCAGTTTATAAACAAGGTAATTATGGAAGTCGCGCTATCCTCATGTGAGAACAACGGAATAGATACTTGATCAGAAAGTAAATTGTCTGATTTGGATATGCGTCGATGGTGTGCTTCTGAGTGAAAACTCAGATGAATTGCAAATATTTCTCAGCTGTCTCAACAACAGGGCAATTATTTTTGGAATGTTTTGCCCACCGGACGTGTTACATATCTTTAAAAAACTGGATTTGCCCAAAGCAGAATAGTGTTCATGGAGGAGAGTCCGCTGGAGTGCGCAAGTCATATTATTTGGGCAGTCACATAACATCAATTGGTCGTTTCTCGGACGAAATAGCGTCGTTTACATAAAAGGCTCAACAGCCAGTTGTCAGTTTGAGATATTTGGTGCATCAGCTGTTTTTGGTAAAATATCGAGCGTATACAGCAACGTTAAGGTCAAGTCGGTCCTGTTACTTGATTCCCAAAAATCATTGTCGTCACGGACGGAAGACATGTGAGGACTACCAACGTCTAAACACTGGTTTCTCGAAAATCAAAGATGAGGTGTAAAATGTCGATTCAGAGATCTCAGTCGCTTGAACAAAGACTGAATTTGAATAGGCCTGTTTAGGACATGCATTGTTTCACGCTTCAAGCATGAGTATAGTATAGGGGCATGCTCATAGTCACTAGGGTTCATCACTCGAAGAGGAGGGAGCAACAGTTGTGACGCCAAAACTTGGAGTGGCATAAAACCACATAAGGCCTCAGTAGGTTAGGTGTGCAACAGAGCCAGGCCACAGGGGTAGCCATCCACCATTAAGGTGATTGGCAGGTCTCGGATTCAGACCTCTGGCCTTTTTGGGGGCCCTCCCTATACGATGTTCTCCGGAGCAGGTAATGATTACAAAATGTGTCAAAGTGATCAGTCCATGATTTGTGGGAAAGAAATGAAAAACGTAACCAGTGGAG
>LUCM01010772.1:0-12379 GCA_008360955.1 Fasciolopsis buskii | reverse complement strand
ATAGTTGCACTGTCATTCGGACGACTGAGAAAAGTGTGCAACTCTTGGAGGTTATCATTCAGAAGCACAACGAAGTTTTAAGGTCTATTCAAGGTCGACTGATCTTTTCAACAAAACTGGGTGAATTGAGCGGTCCGCAGAACTACGAGGCAATCACATTGACCAAAATAACAACTGAAAAAATGGTCCGATAAAATCGCTCCCTTGTGATGGGCCGAATATTTCTACGAAATGTTCAATAAATCAGTGGCAACGGAATTTTCTCCCCTAGATTTCTGCTGGACGTCACTCGATAAAGATCCAAAGGTGACATTTCTTTCAGATTCCCCTTGATATTCTGCAACTTCTCCAATTCAAATGCACCACGCCAGTGAGTTGAGTGAATTGCACTAAGCAATACCTTTTTAACGATACGATTGTGATATCAGAAACCACTCATCAAGCATGTAAACGTGGGCAGTCTGCTCTCACGGTTTACTGGAGAACGAGAATGAATGCTGTCTGCTTCGGACGGGGACACCAATTCTTTTGTTGATATTGGGTAGATAATCCGAACAAAATTCGCCACGAACTGTAGCTAAGACGATAGAGTACACACGGTACAAATACGTGGGTTGAGTACGCATCTAAGTTTTAACCCCGCCTAGGTCGAACGCTGTTCACATTTTGGATTAATTCTAGACTCACTTACCAATGGTCATAAAAATGCAAAGATTGGAAGCAATTTTGTTGTTCATCGATTTTCCTCAATCTGATATAAATCAAGCTAAGCGACTTTTCATGACAAGCTAGAACCATGGGGAGAGAGAGAGAGAGACTGGCAATCTTGGCCCTGAAACTTGGGGTGACATAAAATCGCACAAGGTCTCACCAAACTGTTGGACGTTCAGTGCGAAGTCAAGTAAACCAACCGAATGTGTATGTCGTTAGTTTTAAATATGCACTGATCAGTCACTGGACATATTTAAGAGGTATTTGCGAAATCAACTGAACCTTTTGAATTAATCCGGACGACAAACTGAGCTTATTGCTAGATCTATGGACTTGATGTCACCTTATGAGCAATAAAACAGCAAAATTTTAGAGGGGTGAAACCTACGTACGTAAGTCTTCCTATTTTGAGTACAAGAGAGCAACCCTAAGACTGGTTTTCACGATAACTTAAAGCGATTCACAGTGATTACTTCAAAACAGTTCACCTTTTGAGAATAGCCCAATTATCTTAGTCAAAAGTTATGCCGTCAAATATCGAGGGGACAGTGGCGCTGACAGCAATATATAAATAAGCTGACCTCACCTTGACTCTTAGATAGAAAACTCTACTGAAATAAGCCAAATACGGCATTTTTAAAAACGTTTCCGTTTTGCTGCCCAAGCTTCCCGATTTTAGATTTCGTCGTTTCGCATTAATTCTGATGAGTGTTCAGACACATAAGCCATGTAATTAAATCATTGTGATACAGTATAGCGTAAAAAGTATGTTTCTGCCGTTGAGCAGACGTGTTAATTTTTACATATCGAAAAACGGACTGCTCTCACCGATACCACTTCTCTGCATATAGTACTATATTTTATCAGGGTCACCGTTGCAAAAAAGTACGAACCGATAAGCTCACATAAGCCGAAAGTAACTTCAGGGCAAACCTTAATGCCTACTCCATACTGAGACCAGACTCCGCGCGTGACAAGATTAACGTGCATGAAAAACTACCCAATGATTAGGAAACCTGTGTTGCGAGGATGGGATCGAAAATGCTGAGACAATTCAAGTTGGTTATCAATTTTCATACTCAACTGTAGATACATTTCTCCATTTACATTTCAACGAAACACAACACTTATGTGCGAAGGAAAGATCACACGAAGCGCAGCAATCAGCCACGTAAACATAAAACTGCAATTGGACGTGTGCTGGCTGACATGTCGCCATGACCCGACAAACTAAACAAAATACCCCAGCTCAAGCCGAGGAAATTGCATTGCCAAGGAAGTAAACTAGCAGAGGCCTGACGGAGTTATTCAACTGGCACTCAAGGTTTGGGGTAATTTCAAATGAAATTCAGCCAGTAGAAATGAGTAGATATAAATGATCTTTCACCCTGGCAAATACCTCGACTTAACAAAGAAAATCCAATCACAATCAAAAGAACTTCAGTGAGAACCCCAATCATTATCCCGTCTGCAACCCCATTCATAGACTGCATGCACATTTACATTGTTTACTGACTATTTAGGAATACCGATCCACGGAAGGCGAGTGCAACCGAGTCGACCAGTGAATCTGACGGCTCGCTCATCCACTCTTAGAGCTGTTTCGGCTGTGGCCTTGGGCAAAACACTTTAGGAGGCAGTTTCGTTAGCTCACCACCACAAGAAACTTCCCACTTATGCTTGCAAGTGAATCAATCCACGTAGATATCAGTCCCCATCCAAAATGAAGGTAATCAGGGAGGTAGGTTTTCCGAAAAGGCATAAGTCAGCCGGACCAGGAGGGCTGTCTCCATCATTCCTTAAATTCACTGTTCTGCGACGATTATCTAGTGTCCGCGAAAAGCGGACGTGGAGGATCACGTTGGTCTCCGACTCGGTCAGGGTTGTACTGACCAAATCCTCATTCACTTCTCGGACAAGTCGTAGTACATAAGCACACCAACCACAGATATAAGATTTCTGTCTTTCGTGATCGGAAAGCAGCTTTCAATCGTGCATTTCTGTCGCGCTGCCTCCCATGGAGGGATGTGCGGGAGACATTCATTTCATTGCTCTAATCCCCGTACCCGAGTTTGGGCTTACGACGATCATGCACCTACATTCATCACGAAGTGTTGCTCGTCAGGATTGTCCCCTTTCAACTTTTCTTCTCAATTTTACCATGAAGATAATAGTAGCATTGACATCTGCTCAAACAGGAAACTGTCTGGCTCAAAATATGCGGACCATGTTGTGCTACTTAGCGAGAATCGAAGTAAGTTGGACACTTTTCTCCATTGTTTGAAGGATGCGTTTTGGACCTCCGCGAAGTGTGAAATGCTGCTGGAGGACTGGATTGGCTCGAAACGAGAGCTCGTTCTTGTAGGTGGGAGATTGGATGAGGTAGAGATTTAGTTACTTGGGTAGTCGTGCCTCGCCAAGTGATCGTATATCGGATGAAGTGTCTTCGCGTGTACAGAAGGCTCAATTGACGCTGGCCAGTCTGAGGCATTTGTGGCGTCGTTTTGATATTCAGTTATCGACCAAAGGTGGGGTATAAACAGCAGCGGAAAGGTTCATACTGCAATGCGGATCAGAAGCAAGGCCTGTGTGAGAAAATGCGTGAAGAATTTCGATGTTTGAACATCGTTGCTTTTTAAGGTTTATAAGGTGTGATGGATGAACGCTGTTACCTTATCAAACGTTATTATTGGGTACTGTATCCTAGAGTTCAGTTTTTGAAATAGGCAGTGTACATGATCTAATTGTATCGGGAACTTCGGAACGTAATACATCGATATCTGGACTTAGCATATCCGGTTCTCTTATATCCATACCCGTGATCGCTCAAATGAGAGATTTTCATGTTTAGTGTTGGAGTCTCTAGAATGCGTTCGTAAGTGATAATCTCCAACAGATATGAAATTGGTTTCGTTGTCATGATTAGCTAAGAAAATTTAGCACGTTTTCGTACCAGATGTGTTGCACAGATGGAATTAAGATTTACAGACGAACCAAAATTCTTTATTGTTCTAAACGCGCACTGCTCATCCACTAACCATTTTGTTATGAAAATTAACCAACCATTTGGAACTCCTAGCAAAGGAAGTTTGATGTGCCTTATTCTCAAGACCGATTTTGAACTGTTGTCAGACCAGGACCCTTTTCTTTTTGTTACTGACAACCTTATTTTCGCTGTAGTCATTATTTGTTTGAATCGTCTGTTCGTAATCCACACGAATAGATATTCGTAGCCGTCACCGTTGCCCAGTTGGAGTAGGAAAAAACGCCCGCAAACATGAACCATGAAGCTAATTCAGATTGCTGAACAGGTTGATCAAAGCTGAAGTTAGGCAGCTTAATAACCTATCAAATCTAGCTTGGATCCCACTCGGCTTAATCGAGTATCTTGTTTATTGGCGAGAATCAGACTCTGGGTGTAGGTTTGTGCCAGTCGTAGCTCTATGGTTATTTCCGGGCCTGAGAATTCTGGACAAGCAGGTATTTCCCAAATGTCTGATGGGCAACTATAGTTGTGTTTCTGTGTTGGTAACGCCTATGGACTGCATGTAAAGGCCATACGAAAATAGCCTATTTGGTATGTTTTTCAATTTAGCCCTTGCTAGTACTTTCCCTGCGCACTTGATATAAGCCACCAGTTTGCACATAGAAGTCAAGTCGACACCACCAGTGTTAAGTTCTCCTTTTTGAATCAGCCGTTCTGAATTTTTCGAAGGCTTTATTTCATTGGGCAGAGTTTGATTGAACTTTAGATGTATTCTTGCAAGGAAAGAATTCTCACTAGGTGAATTAGAAGAATTTGAAATTGCTTAATGATGTATCATATCAATCGTCTCTAAGAATTACTTGATGGGCGTCAATCATTGGGTCTCGAAATTGTTCGTCTTCTAATTGTATGCATTGTGTTCCTTTTATGCGAATCTTGGTAGTCGACGGACGATGCCATCTGCTAGCTTAAGATTCGTATTTTGGCTACAGTACAACTATCTAATCAATAACCTTGTCACCTTGATTTTGTTATCTACCTCAATGAACTAAATCGGCAAATAAAGAAGTTATGGGTTCTTGTGGTTCCTGGGGCATGCATGCTGTGGATATAGCCTACGCTTTTTCCTCGGTTAGACTGTGAGCTAAATAAAATTAACGCTTGTTGACTACTTCAGAAGCTTTAGCTCTTACAACCATTAGACATGCACCAAAAGACTATGGTTCTGCTTGCTATCCTACAGCACCATATACCCAAAAGAGAAGAGGCGAATGGCAGGCAGTGAAAAATCAACTGCAGGGTAGTGAATAGAAAAATATACAGAAGAAAGATTTCTTGTGCAGAACACTGACTGAAGCACTGGACCATATTTCTCACTATTTCCAACTATGATTTGGGAAGGCTCACGTGGAACCCAACCCGGCGGTCTAACTGCATTTACGCGAGAAACTCCACTGATTGGAGTTTCTATGCGTATTAGCCATTGTAGTCAACTGGACACTTCAAACCATCCTACAGCGATTGCCTGCTTCGGAGAACGTCGCACAACGAGGCAAACGTTTTGGTTGTATGCATGAAAAATGTTCCAACCACCCCAATTTCTTCCTTAAATGCATTCATACCGTACCTTGCTACTCCCGTGATTGTTTTTGAATCTCGTACGTAGTTGAATGGTTATGGTTAGTTACTCTTGATGTTCAGTTCCGCTAATCTGACATTTTCTTTTTTTTGATGCAGACGTCCCAGCGTTTTTTTCTGGCTTCATGGTTGCACAGCTGTACTCGTAGTCTCCGAGACGTGCTCAGTCGTGCCAACACCCGTCGTGCCGGTGTGGAAACTTCCTCCACGTCTAGCTCAAAGTCGGCGTCGAAACGGGTTCGTGAACTAGAACATCTTCGTCATCAACTCTTGTCTGAGCTTGCGCTCACGCATCATCTCCCCTGGGTTTCACTTCCTTGGCTGTCTGGCTGCAAACACTCTGGTTCTCTGGTTGGAAGCAGTTCTCTGAGCAGTCCTTCATCAAACAAGCCTAGCAGACAGAATTCCTCATCTCATTTCCCTGGTTCTGGTGTTCGCGCTAGTAGCGGATCGACTCCTAGTCGGGTTTTGGTTTACGGTGGATCATTTCTGTCCCATGACGTGTCTGCCAAGCGATTTGTTGAGTACGCGCATGTTCGACACATGGACCGGAAGTTACGCTTGAGATTGACTGCTCATGCACATTGGTCAGCTTGGCAGCTACTATCTTTGCATCCAGTAGTTCCTGGTTTCGAGAAATTATTTAGTGCAATTTGTCGAGTACGTTACTTTTGCATCGCAACCACTCATTGCATGGTTGCGATTGGGAGTTTCCGGTCAAATTAGCGTTTGTATTATTTATATATTTTGATCTTGTCGGTATCTCTCTGACTCATGTTCATCTCGAGATTATAAACTCACTCCTTTATGTTTGCTTTTCCTCACATTTTATGTTAGTTGGTTGGCGAATCCTCAGTTCCAGTTCGGACGAAAGCATTGCGCTCTCTGGCCGCCGTGATTGAAGTAGACCCAAGACTTTTTCTCTCTTCTGCCACCAAAAACCCAGAGGAACAGTCCCCAAACCAGGTTGCTTGGCTTCGCGATCTGCCTCGTTTGGTACATGCTCGATTGCTGGACAATTCGGCCTCCGTTCGTGAGGCTGCGGTGGATTTGGTGAGCAAGTTGCTTGTACTGCGCCCGCGTGCTCTCTCTGAGTACTATCCGATGCTTGCCGAACGCGTTTTAGACAAGGGAGTGAGTGTGCGCAAACGGGCGATTCGCTGCTTCCGTGATCTTCTCGTGGTTGACTGGAATGGCAACAGTGTTGGAGCTAGTACGGCTAATCCGAATCGAGTTCGATCAAAGGGGAAACAAAAGTTCATACTGATGACCAATCAGCTAGGTGTGGAAATGTGCATTAAGCTCATTCGTCGGCTGCACGATGAAGAATCGATTCAGGTTTGTAGTCCTTTGTAAATTTGTCCGTTGTATCGTTGTCTTGTCAACAGTTTGTCTTTATCGGATGCGGACTTGTATTCTTACGTGAGATTGCTTTATGCACCAATGTTTTGCTCAACATGCTTCTCATCAGCAATATCGAACAAATCCAAGACACTATAAATGAGGATGACTATAGCAGCACTCATTAATTACATTCAATATCAAATTAAGCCTTTCGTGCTCTCTGAACACAATTTCCTATCGTTCGGCCGAGATCAAAATTCGCTATCGCTCATATTATGGAGTAACAGTGACATAGCTGGCCGATGGAAGTTGGCAGCTGTTTTTGTTTTCCTGGTTGTTTTATTCACCAACGCACTGTTAACGTTGATACTGTTATATAAATAACCAAAACTCGTTGCTTCAAAGACCATAGTCTGGCGTGGTTGTAACTAGTTAAACTGGTAACATCATCCCATGATAGCTCCCCGGCTTCAGTAAACTAAGAAAAAATGAAATACGGTTTTTGGATTTAATCTGTATGTGTGTAACCCGAAAATTTCTTGTACTAGTATCGTTCGAAATTTTTTTGAATCCAGTTTTATTACGTTAGCCCCGCATTATTACATCCAGTACCGTCCAGCAGACTAACATACCACACAGCATCTTGGTCTTGTAATCATACTACATAACTTAGGAACATTATCGAACAGATTTTTTCCATCGTGCTGAATTACCGTTTTCATAAACCCCAGTAATGTCTGACAACAAAATCAAACATCCGCTTATGCATACTTGATTCTGTGTACGTTGTTCATGTGTGCGTAAAATTAACTGGATGTAGAGATGAGAGTTTTTGCGATCGATTTGGAACAGATCCTGTTTATAGATTTTATTGCTGGAAGTTCCAGGGTGTGGCTATCTTCAACCCCTGATTATGCATTAGATCTTTAAAAACTCTTCTCTTGTGTTCAGGTCAAATCACGTAATAATAAAGTAATGCTCCTTTTAGCGCCTTACAGACATTGCCTAAGGTCTCCAACCATCTTTTGGTAGACCTTGTGGATTCCAAACCAGTAACAGCTCAATCTGCATGAGACAATGAACTGGTTAGTTTTCATCTGTTTCCGCCAGATCATGGACTGCTCACTTTGACCCACTTTGCAATCATTGCCTATCTCAAAGAACGGCATATAGCAAGGGAATTGATCTGGACATGTGTAGTGTATACAGCAACCAATCTTATCTATATCGCTTCAGTGTCTCTTCTAATGACTAAACTCTCATACCAAATATCTTACACTTTGGAGCTATGAGGGAATTTCTTTCCTCAGTTCACCGGAACTCATTATTCCCAAACGATGGCTCCTCAATCATCCAGTTCCCCGTGAGGAATAACCACAAACGAATGCGGATTTGTATCATAATGCAACCAACAATCGAAGTCTCACATAGCGTGGGCAAGGGAAGCATGGTCAAATGAACATTATTACAATTTGTATAGCATTGTGGACAAATACAATTAAATGAAGTGGATCACAGCATGTCAACTGCTGATTGGTTTATAAGGTGATGCGGAAGATAGTCAGTCATTAACCATAGTGAAGCCATGTGATATGAAAGCATTGGTTCGTAACTACATTGATGTCCCGAACTCGAACAACCTCCCTATACGAGACCAGTGCAGTCGAGTAAAATTTATTCGGCTTGAAAACCCCGTATATACCTGAAATGTAGAAGGCTAAATGTTTGTGAAATCCCCAGAAGAATATGCCATTCACCGCCGCCAAAATATTTCCTACACAAATTCAAAGGTATGGTAAACGGATAGTACAAAAGGGTATGCTGGCGGGAAAAAGGAAACAGTTTTATATTTTAAGCAGCATTGTTTCTCACATATTAGAATACTAGTTGCTGAAGCTTGTTCATTTTCTCTAGGATTTGTTGCTTCTGCTTCTTACTCAGCAGGATAATGAGGACGTTCGTCCTCAGGGCTCATGGTCGCGGTTTCCCATAACATTCCTTTCGCTTAAGGCTAGGGGTTCGATGAAAGCAAGTCTAAGCAAAATCGTATTATCTGATTCGTCCGAAAAACGCGTGCGTTCGCAGCTCGGGTTACAGTCGATGAATTCTACTTCCTTGGTCAATTGGTCAACCTTCGGTGTTCGATTGAATTTCTGGTTAACTAACTTGATGTAAATAATCAACCGGGGTGCAGTTTATCTGCATTCGCCTTAGATTTATATTGGAAAATCTGTTCGTGGAAAGTGCCGTTCGTGACTACGCAGGACGAAACAGGTAAAGTGAATCGTATCTGGGGTCGAGGAGGGGTATCATTTCAGATGAAGCAATGCGGTCTTCAACGGTTGTGTCATGGCAATGGAGGTAATAAACGGTGGTGCGGTTCCATTGGTATGTAAGAAATTTTCTAATTCAACGAACACAAAGATCCTTGGTCTGGATGGCATTTATCAGGATATCCCAAATGTGAAAAGTTTCAATAAACACCTATTGACTATGAAACCAGATGAATCAGAACGTGGAGTGTGAATATCAATCGGCAGTAGTGAGAAGAAAGTGGTTTCCTCTGTTAAACGATCCTTTGAAGTCAACGACAAGACGCTAGCGTTTTAGCACCTTTGAGTAAAGAAGTGTGCGGAGGTTAGTAAAAATGTTTTCCTTATGCACGTCTGACAACGAGCGGTGTGACCGATGTGGAAGAACAAACGGCGAACTATACTCTATATCCGAAGCGAAGCTGTTTCGAAAAGCCGGTGGAAAAAACGAAACGGATGAACAGTTTTTGACTGCGAGCCAGTGATTGCGATGTCGAACGCGTCCGTTTCTGTTACTGGAAAAGCACCTTGTTCAGGAATGGCGCGAATTGCATACTCCGTATCCTGTTTCAATTGCAAAAACAATGATAATGTTTTCTGGCAGTGGGAATGGGTGATTTTGAACGAGTAGATTGATTTTACTGAGGACGTGAGGAAACCACGGGGAATAATAAACGAATATTCTCACAATACGTTTGATAATCTCTATATACTTGAATATCTCAAGTCCGGCAGCTAGTTCGAATAATGCCTTGTTCGCATACTTGAGTCGTGCCCGTGCTCGTTCGCTCCGCAAATTACCCAACCGTCAACCTTAACAGAGATGTCAGAAATTTTCTCTCTTTATACGATACAACTATTTCTTTGAAAACAATCGACTCTGTGAAACATTCCAAAAAGAATCTAACAAACTGGTGAAGTTTCCACAAGCTCCGAAAGCCGTATGCTTATTCCTATCATCCCCGTAGAACTGTGGTGATTTGCGCAACTTCTAATCGAATGAGCTGAATACGTCACACTAGGTGATCTTCGTGAGTAGCTGGCCTATACGTGGGGTACGTTAGGCATGAAGAACATGTTCTGATTCATAATCTGACCATTATTAGTACCCATGTTACATTTGCGATGTTGATTAGAGCCCCGAATACTGAATTGGATGACTCAATGTTGCCAAGTTATAATAAGTTGACAATGTTAAACTTATTTAAAATGATGTCTGGCATAGAATGGCACCTTGATGTGTTGGCGATTGATTTTGAGTTCGATGATAACTGTTGAAGAATGGTGTTGTGACCCAACGCGAGCATCAAGAAGGCTAAATGAAGAAATGGGATTTGTTCAAAAAGGGGATTTCGACAGCTTTGGCAATTCGCTGTTCTCCGGCTCGTCACCACATCTAGTTTGATTCTATCCCACTCCAAGTTTCAGAGTTACGTTTACAGGTTCTCCTACCCCTGAATGGACCCTAGCGGCTATGGGCATGCCCCGTTCGCTGAACTCTTGCTTCCAACATGTCATAAAATACGTCTGAGCGCAGATCAAGAAGAACGAATAGTTTAATGGCGGCATACTGTTTTTAATAGAACGGAAGAGTGAATGGTCCACAAGGTATGTTAGGATGACGCGTATAGGCGAGGTAATGATTTGCCAATGGCGGCTATTGACAACAAACTCACTGGCATCATTTCGTGCACACGTAGGAACATTATCATCCTGTATGTTGATTACGACGTAAGAATGAGAAGACGGTATTTTCCAAACTGAAATGAACTGAATTACGGTACCTGCAGATAAGGGAGACTCAGGAGTCAGTAAAACATACCCGGACCTTGTGTGGAAATGATATGACTATCAACAGACATGCTGAAAACGTTCACTTTAACAGAAACTGTACGTCGTTTATGTTTAACGGGGCAGTTTACTCGAGAATGATGAACAGGTTCCCAACGCAACAAGAATTGGATACTGAGGAGGCAGGGATTTGAGTGGGTCAGAGTCAATCTGATCAGGGGAAATGACGGCTGTAACTGATGCAGAGTACAGAGTACAGGGATGTCGTTTATATAATGTAAGTCGCAGACTGCTTTTGAACCTAGTCCAATTGTCCCGTAAATTCATCGTCGACTTTCAAATGTAGGTGGGAGCGTCGAAATGAACAACGTTGACGTTGGACTTTTGTACATTTGATTGTGATAATTGGAGATGACTGTTTGCTTAGCTGCATCGAATCGCATTTTTTAGGCTTTTTTTTGAACCTTCAGTCATATATAAATGTCATGTAAAGCCGAAATGTAAATGAGGAGATGTATCTATATTTGAGTATGTAAATAGTAAACCAACCTGGATTGGCAAGATATTTCTGATTCGATCCTTGCATCGTAGGTTGTCTAATCGGTAAGTCGATGCACACGAATTTCGTCACTTGCGTAGCTTAGTAGAATAGGCAGCAGTGTTTGCCCTGAGGTTTTGATTTGCGGCGAACCTCAGTTGCTACACTTCAATGCAACTAAATATTTTCAGCCGTTCAAAGCGCTGTTTTTCCTTATCATCCTACTTTGTCATCTATTGCGAGTGCAAGAACACCGCTGTTTGCGATACTGGGTCTGAAGGGATCCCGTGAACTCCAAAACAGTAATCTAACTGCACGTACCCTAGCCAGTCCTGCAGTAAGAATTTTCTTACCTTTTCGCTGAGATGGGCTGACAACTTCAACCCATCTTCCAAATATTAGCTGTGCCAGTGAATAGCGCACACCGAGACAGTTCTTCCGCTGGGATGCACAAAACGTCCCAATGATCATCAACTTTAGACTCAATATTCCTACGGCCCATACCTCACGTTTAACCTGTTTACTCCTGACAAAGGTCCCACGGTATTCTACCAATGTGTTAGGGAAAATGTCTTTCCCCACGAGTCTATGCCGTAGATTGCGAATCTGCTATTGTTTTTGTTCAAAGTTATTTCGTTTTAGGAATATCAAAATTTTGCCCCCAATTTAAAAGTTTGCCCCACTGTACATTTGGCGAAGGTGTACAATACCCACGCACCTTACCGCAATTCACTGTGTGAATGAACGCGGCCACCTAAAATTCTATGTAAACAACTGACCTCACTATGCAGTCGCATTTGGTCCAGCACCAAATGTTCCACGGAGGTTGGGATCTTGTCTTCTTCCTCATATGTTAAGTTCTCCGGTCGGTTACTAGACGAGGTTCGCCAGTGAAGATTGTCGTGTTAACCGGAAGTTGGACTGTTCGATACCTAACACAATGCTACGTAGGTAACTATGTTCGAACATCGAAATTCTTCACGCATTTTCTCACACAGGCCTTGCTTCTGATCCGCATTGCAGTATGAACCTTTCCGCTGCTGTTTATACCCCACCTTT
>LUCM01010770.1:135192-176819 GCA_008360955.1 Fasciolopsis buskii | reverse complement strand
TAGAGTTGAGAAGGCGTACACTGAGTTAATACGTTTATCGTGACTTTTCGATCCGACCAAGGACTCTAGTTTGGATCGAAACGTCACGATAAACGTATTAACTCAATGTACGCCTTCTCAAATCTAAATATATATATATATGTATATATAAGTAGTTTCTAGTCGGCTTTATCCACTCTAATGACCATCCTTCCTGTGTCAGCCGGTGGTCTTTTTCTAGGTCTGCAGGTGTCTGTGTCTGAATGAGTTCTGAATGGTCTTGTGCGGCACATTATAGGGTCTGTGATTTGCCTTAGCGCGCATTTCGTGTCATCCAAGAAACTGAGTGGGTTGGCGTTTATTCGAGTTAACAAGGTAGTCCATCGTTGTGGTGTTTCTCAGTTTGAAGTTCGGCCATTTGATGAGAGCATCGTGCTCTTCCGTTTTGGGTATTCATAACTATTGACTCATTCCTGATCTCAATCATTCTTAGGTCCTTTGTTAGTTCTACGTTTTTATTTTCAATTGATCTTCGTTTCTTCTAATAGTTATTATATAGTTTTTATGATGATCTTACCATGATAGATGCCACGTGCTGACGTAATTTAGGCGGGTAACCATTGGTCCTCAAGAGGAATGTCCAAATACTCTTTGGAGTGGTCTTGTAACTTTCTTGATTCAGTCCATTTTTAGCTTGTGCAACCATTAACCCTGCACCAGCGTCCTCCGGTTTTGGTCGTTAACTAACAGCGCTATCTGCTCAACTGGTTGATTTTACGCGGTATAACTGCGTGGGTTGCACCCTTGCTTGGATTAGGATCCCGCAAGAGTCGAAGAGATGTAACAAATAGGTCAGTTCTATGGTTGCCGGCTCGTCTTTCGATGACGAATTCGTTTTCTGCAGCCTTTTGCCATCGAGAGTACACAACGGCAACCGAACGGAATGGTCACCCAACGCTTGTTCACCGTTGACCCTGCTGAAAAGTCAACGGATAAAACCGGTAAAAGATTGAAACATTTGCGCAGTATGCAAAAATTAACAACGAGGAATGTCAGAATACAAGAACCGAGGCCTCAAGCACAGCGGAAGCCCACGGATTGCCAAAGGCACATAGAGTGCGTTTCATCGAGACCAATCTTCCCTCTTTCGCCAGAATTCCATCTTTTAACTTGGTTAAGAAATTAGGAAGACCTTTAGTACCATTGAAGAGATGATCAAACCAATCAGTAAGCCACGTTAAATAATTTTCAGAAAGAAGACAAAATAATGATTTATTTCGGCGTCCTGGCAATATTCACTTCAATCGACTTAGTTCCTGTAAGAAATGCAACCAAAAAACTTTTCCAAGAACACGATTCGGAAAAATCTTTGGAAAAAAACAAACATTTTGTTAATTCGGGGACCTACCTTATCTTGTATGTTCGCTTCAAAAGTTAATGTCACCGCATAGGATAAAATCAAAAGAAATGTGATGCACCCGCTCATATACGGGTTTCTTGCCCAAGTTGTAATGCAAGTGGTCAATAGTATCGAACAACCCAACATTCAACCAAAACTCTATTTATGCATATCGATTTCTGGAGTAGAGGCATGCACAGGGTGAGCAGAGAAACGAATTGCGGGCCCCAGTCTACCCTAAAAGTCATTCCGCCATACCACAAGGAGATCTTCGAAATGATTGCAACAGTACTTCAATCCCAAAGCACAACTGTCCTCCAAGAGCCATCCGAAAGCATGAGAAACATCCATTTCAAGACCAGATGAATGGTTCAAAGCGCAATATAAACCAAACCTCGTACACTGAGTCAAGTGAATAGATGGTGACAGTCTGCGCCGAACAAACTGAGATAAAGTTTGTCACAAGAGTACACGAGCCGGAAATAGCCAAAAGAATGGTGTATCCATTTTCTCTGAAAACTATCCACGAGGATCAACATGGGTTGATTTTCAATCTGAGTGAAGTCCGAGTTTTGAGCACATCAGCTAAAGGATGCCCAAAGTTTTTAAAAAGTTTAGCATTCTTCAGGTGTACCGCATTGATACTGCACTCGTGTTTATATGATTTTTAGGCCCGTATATTTCGGTTAAAAGCTTTCGTTCATCGCCAGTAAAGAGCAAAAACAATTGACTGAGCACATGGAATTGTGGAGCAGACAGCATTGGACATCAGGAATCAAGCGCAATGCAGTGGGAACTAAATAGGGACCAGTAGTTTTTACTAAGTTCAGTACGTAAAGAGACAAATCCGAAAATAAGGATGAGTTCTTGAATTTGAGTGACATGCCAAAATGCGATAGGTGGATGGTGCAGTTTTCATGCAGGTAACGTAAGTCAATTTACAATCCGATGTGGACCAAACGGCCCAACCAACCAAAAGAAGCCACAGAAAACCTGTCGGGTTAAAATCTTATCAACTTGCAATTATGAGCCTCAACTTCCTACAAGCCCACTCGCAAAATCAAATCACTAAATGTCCAGAGAACCGAAATGGATGAAATAGCACCAAGCTCAAGAGATCAGGTTTCTCTGGTCTGAGGGCAAGTTACAACACGTCAAAACCCGCAACATTACATACCCACCTCAACAGCTGAAGGTCTCATGAATTCACCACCAGTTCAACGTCACCCAAGCAAACAAAGCCAAACCTAATATCAAGTATGTTCGAAATGCGCACGAACGATGGTTCCTCGACAGGTGGGGAAACGTTTCCAGCGTAAACGCCGAGATCAGCGATCAAAATCTTGTAGAAACCGTCAATCTGGGTTACGAACAACACCAATCTCCAAAGTCCATGAGTACCGCTGGTTATCAGCCGTGTTCAGGAGTTACAAACTCCCAAATACGGCCTTCAGTCATAGTAAAACCAGTTCAGCAGTTGTGACGAATAACAAGTTGCTCTATATTTCCTCAAAGACTAATGGCTCATTGATCCAGTGATTATGGATTTGATATTTTTTCGTAGTGTGAGATTTAGAGATTTTTCCGAATGGTTCATCATGTAGTATCGTTCCTCTGGTGCGTTCAAATGTCTGTGCTCTGCAAAATCCAGTAACGGATATGGGCACCGTGTGATATAGTGTTAATGTTTGATCAGCGATCGTGAATCAGCCTGGCTAGCGCAATGCCCGGGTGTTCGACTCACAACCGTCCGTCTCGGGTTCGAGTCCCAATTCCAATGCGATGGATCTCCATCGCTGATGATTCTTAACAAGGATGAAACGGTGCTTTTATTATCCAATGTCAAGCTGGATGTTGACACCGCGTGAGGAATTATCCGGACAAAATGAATATGGATTTCGATCAGCGAGTTCATTCTTATTTACCTACTGTTTGAATGTCACTGAAATTTGCGTTTGGAACGGACGTTAAGCAGTGTATATGAGAAGAGCATTGAAGGGTGATTATTTGTGCTAATGAAACCTTATGCTCGTTATTCCAGTATTCTTCTGGAATACCTAAAAGTGATACGACAGGGTCCAATCACAGTCGAGGTGCAGTGCGCGTCTGAGGGGCTGTCTGGTGGCAATGTTGAACCGACCTGATTTTTCTAAACAGTGCGGCCAATCGTTGAGTTTGCTAAGAAGTCTCTATCCGACACGTTCCGTCATCTTTGAGCCCCACTACTACAGCAACAATGTGCCTACAAATCATTCCATTGTTGTATCAGAATTGCGTGCGCATCACGGCACAAAATGTTCTCGTAGGCATTTTGGCGGACAAATGCAGTTTTATCGCTCTGAGATAGCTACACCGCAAAATAATGAGTGAGCTTTTGAGGAAAATTCCACCGTTTCGTCCCGATGTTGATAAAGTTGATAAAGTCGTGGTGTTTAGACGCAAAGGTCATGAGTTCGAATCCTCCCATCACCACCGGTCACTTCCTCCACCCACGCAGCACTCCTTCCATAGCCCCAGTTCTCTCCCAAAAATGGTACATATTTACAGTGCAACAAACAAGGGAAATCAATAAAGGGTTGTTTTTTGATATGATATTTTGATCCCGCTAATTGGTTTCACTCGTGTACAGTGTTTCGCAAGAACATCAGTCTGTCACTGCCCTTTTTGTGTTTCCGCTTATTTTCAGTTGGATTCGAACAGTTTGCGCCACGAACCTGAGCGTGGAGTGATTGGTACTCGACTGTTATCCCACTTCATATTTCACACGTTTCTCTGTCTACATCCGCGAACCAAATTGAACATCGAAGGCTGTTTGTCAGACGCACAGAGTGCTAGCAGTTCTGCATTAAGGGACATGGCTACGCAAATCAATTCCGAATGGCTCGGCCTTCTTCTGCGTATGGCCGGGACCAGTCCGAAAGCGTGTCGCTGGCTTATGCATTTCCTATACACTAGCCCCAACCAACCATGCTTGTAAGCTTTCTAGAATGGGGTTTTTCTCGTAGAATACGATATTTTACTACTTACTTGGTAATGCACCGGATGAATGACCATGAGTTCGATATCCGTTCTAGTGATTTCGTTTGTCGGTTTTGATGAACGTTTCGAAAGAAAGGCTATCAAAATTTGGCCCGGTCTCTGAATAATTTTGTTTTTTCTCAAATTATTAACATCGGTTGGGAATCTCATCGCTTTTGATTTGAACATATTTCATAGTCTTAACTCTCAACTTGCCATCGAACGTTAGCGTTTATTTCCTATCTTCAATACACATTCACTGATTTTCATGTTGGACTGAAGCCAACCTTGGCCCTTCTCACTCATTTGGTAAACTATCCGATATGGTCTTTCCATCGCATGCAACACATATGAGTGTAGAAGAAGGTGACCCATAGACACACCGAGGCCGCCTACACGGGTGGTGGGAGAAACTGGCAATCATGATCCTGAAACTTGGACCAGTATAAGACCACATAGGGTTTCCATAGGTCAGGACTGGTAACTAACAAGGCGATGGAGAACACCACTTTCCACTAAATGGTTGTCTAGTAGATAGTGAAGAACATGATGCCTTTTGACCATTGGCAGTCAAACAAATAAATTTTTTTTGAGTGGTCTTTGATGATACCAAACAGCATACGTTCAACCGTTCACGATAGTGCAAGGCAGCCATAGTGCCTAGAGAATCTTTTAACATCCTTTTTTTTATATTCCAGAGTGTTTGGTGATGATCAGTAGCGTGTCAACATTTATGAAGGCTAGTCCCGGCTTCCAAATTACATTTTGACACTATGGATTTTAGTCAAGTTTCATTACAAGAAATTTGCTTTGTCCACTAAACGATTCAGTACGCAGTATCCGGATTCGAATATATCACTGAACGCCATAGAAACAATGTATAAATGTTTACTCCTTTTTAGCGATCCTCAGTCGTGCTAGACGTGTGGAGTGTATGATGAAGTATCCACATATGAACAATATCATTTCATATTACCGAATTTGAATGCATATTCTACAGGAATCCAACAAAGATTCTCGTGCTGTCTGATTTTCTTCTTTCTTCTGGTTATTTATTTCCCAATCCTAGGCTTTTTATGCTGCTTGCTCCGAGGCCAAGCATTCGGCAGCAGTTGGCCAGTACAGTTCTGGCTGTTTTACGGACATTCTACGCGTTTCGTGAAACAAATATTGTAAGTGACAGAGGGTGAGCTGAGTTTATTTCACTTCCTGTTTGTTCGTTTCGACTATTTCTTTTGATTTACTGTACTTTCAGATTGCGTGCACGATTTAAATCGCTGTGTTGGGATTAGCTTCTGAACTAATAGCTTTAAGTTAGGTATCGTGTTCGTCATCCCACATTACACAAAACGAATTGTCAGCTTGCTGTTTTCGAAAGAGAGAATTGTGACATTTCGGTATAATGAGCACATTGTTCTTCCTCCTAAGAATGTAAACTTACCACAGGATCACTGCGTCGTTCATCAGTATTATGCACGTAGCACGTAACCAGCCTACAAACCGGTGAAAAGTGGAAAGCCATAAACTGACCAGTGCAACCGATCCATGGATCGGGGATAGTAAGTTTGACCTAAGGGATTTTATAATATCGCATCGATATTCAGACAACTTTGATCTGAATCAGTTTGCAGCTTTCCTGGACACCCAGGTGCACGTATGAATGTGCCCGCGAATAAGATGCTGAAAACAACAGCAGCCCTCTCCCTTAAAAATATTTTTCCCCAATTACTCTGCAGATCTGCTTTTCAGTAAAACTGGTCACTATTTTTCATTGTGAATTCCTACCAATAAGATTGTTACAGAAGCGAAAGATACAAATTTATACGACCGTTTGATTGGTTAAAGTTGATCTGGGAATCTTACAAATTGTAAATCAAACTATAACCTATGTTGTTGCATCCCAGCTGGATGGCACACTGACTGGGCTGATCAATCACCTGCTGGGATTTTTGGACAGTGGAATAGCTGCCGAATATGCCACCCAAGCTGGTGCGCTGTTCATCATGCTTCGTGGTTATGTGGAAATGTGTCCACATGCGAGTTTGCATTTAATCAATTTGAAGACAACGAAACGCATATTGAACTATCTCATGGAACCGCAAGTTCGTGACGGGTCATACGCCTCCACCTGCGGCACAACGGGGGCTTTTATGGCTTGTGCACCGACTTGGGTGAGTTGTTCGCTTCCGAGCCAGAGGAAAGTGTTTTTTTAACGTTTGCCGTTCGTCTTTTTGCTCCCGAGTACAATAGTAGAGATCCGACAGGAATTCAGTGCTCGTATATTGTCACTTGGTGCTCGTTTTTTTCTTCCACAAAATCGCTTTGTGCATACGTTTACTCCATGTTTCCTTAAATAACAAGAAGTGGCTTTGTGTCAGTGCAGAAAAATGCACAAACTCATGGCTGTTTTAACCTGGGGTTCGTACTTTGACTCTTGCTCACACTTTGAGAAGTTCATGTCAGATAGTCGTGAGGTTTCCATAAGGTCTATTTTTCGGTTGTGGCATTTTCCCCCTTCTGCTTTAACCCTTATTTGTCGGTTTGAATTTCTCATCATTTCTTCTATTGCGAAATGGTGCGAAAATGACTAACTATCATCGATGAATACAGATTGTATAATAGCTGGGCTTAGGTTGTTTTACTATGCCTAATTCATTAACTGTCTTTTTCTACCCGATTTCCTTGGTGCATTTTGACGACGGTCGTCAAAGCGCTAATGCCAAGATAATAGTCGTTTCAATTCTACGCACTCTGATTGCTATTCAATCAGCATCTTAGACGTCCTGGAAAAATCATTTTACTAGTTTTGAAGGTTTGTTATCATAAGCGTTATTGTGGCTAGTGAAATTGATTTCAAAGTTGATGTTTGATATCTAAACAAGATGACCAAACAAATGAGGACTTGTTCTTCATTTCTTATCACCCTACCCAGGATCCCATTGTTGAACTAGAGCTTTAAAACCAAATGAGTCATCCTTCAGGAGTTTGCCGATAGCTGTTGCTCCATCCAGTATAGGAGCTCACTTGGAACTGCCTCAGTTGGTTGAGTTGGAATGGCCAATAAATTCGTCCTACCAATTGGAATTATTGCCAGAACGTTGTATCTAGTGAACCGAAAAAATATGAGGAAGGATAAGTATTATGCCACTAAGGATGCACTCCAGCCACCTAGTTCGTAGTCACACTCATTGAAATGCATGGGATTGGATCACAAGGAGCTACCTCCTTATTCTTACACTGTTCGTGCTTGTCATTTTTGTCTGTAATCCTTTTTATTGATCTATTATTGCCAGAAAAAACCACTGCGTACCACTTTGAGATAGGTTGTTGCTGTATTCCTGGATGAAGCACGCAGTACGGTTTATTTATGGATGTAAATAGCCACGGTTGGACCAGCACGACGAAAAGCGTGAAAGCCATGGGGCTGACAAATGCGACAGTATATTGTTAGAGAGGAGAAAGGAACTGTCAAGTGTTTCTGTTCAATTGGTTGATCGGCATCTGATATTGAGTTTAGATGCGTATGTGATTTAACTGATGATGCGAGTAACCGAGACGATCGAATTAAATAAATGCGTATTTTTGGATCAGCGTTTCTTGCACACCATTTTCACTTAGTGGAACAAAATTCTTAATGTATTACTTACCTCTATTTTAATAATGATCTAACTCTTGAGCTCTGTTATTTATTACGCTGTTAGTGGCTAGTACATTTGTAAGGACCATTATTACCTAAAATGTTCCTTCCACACACATGAAGCTCTCAAAATCGTGTCCATTTTTTTTGCTGTACTTAAATTACCTGCAGATGAATCCCCTTTCGATGGGCGTTTATTTCTGTGCGCCAGTGGCCCTTGGTCGCACAACTCCGTAGTCGATAAGTGCTTTATCGTAAGTAGTAGCTCGGCAAATCCTTGACAATCTAAGGGGAATTTCGGCTCCCAGTCGTTCGTCTCGAGTTCACGTCCCAGTTCAGGCGCAGTGGATATGCATACTACCGATAATTCCTAACACGCCAGATAGAATAGGTTTACATTAAGTTTTGTTTTCTAGTGGTGATTTGAGCGTTCATATCGTATGATGAATAATTTCATGCACATTTACTAATATTGAGAAAGCTTAATTGTTGATTTTACAACCGTTTGTCCAAATACAAATGATTGTCCACTACTATTCATTCATTTTTGTTATCAACGGGTATCATCAACTAACTTCAACAAATTGGAATTGACCCTAACGGTCGCATGCGACCGGGTGTATTTTTTCGTTCCTAATGTCCTCTGAGTCAGGCTTAATACGTTTTCGTTTTTTGTCACATTCAGAACGATCGTTTACGCGTGTGGACTCCGGCTCAACAACGCGAAATGGGGAATCTTTACTACCTTCTGGCTTTGCTGATTCTGCAAACTTCGTTTGACGAATATTGTACCATTCGACCCATCGGTAGCAGTCCTGTTCATCCTGTCTTGTTATCCGTGCCCGGCGCAAATGGCAACACATCCACAAAACAAGCCCCCTGGGGTCGTCTAATGCTTCGACCTCACAAGGAAACTGTAACTTGGCTCGGTCTAAGCCAAACGCGTAGTCTATCTCGCGGAAATTCAACGATCGGTGGAAAATCTATGCCTGTAACACGAATGAATAAGTTGGGACCCTTGACCTCATCTCATCCATTCCGTTCAGCATCGAGTGAACAGCAGAGGTCCGACGGCGCTCCGACAGAGGACACCTACTTGGTCGGTTTGTTTTATTTGTGCGAGATTTTGCTGCGTGCCTACTTGGAGAATGCGACTACACCTAATCTCGCCACACTATCAGGCATAACTGACTTCGCACGAAATACGTCACAAACTGCCAGTGGTACCCCACCCAGCTCCGTCACTACATCTGGTAAAGGCCGTGGTGTTACTGTAGCTTCTGCCGCATCTACTACCTCCAGTGTCGGGTCGAGTGGTGGTTCGGGGGCGGGATTGAACGTACCATCGGCAGGTCAGACTGGCGTTAAACTTGGCGAGGAGAACATGACATTGCGGGAAGTCATTATCCAGGCCATGTTGCATTTAACCTATTGTTCTTGGGAATCGTCATTCTGTTTCATAATCACCGTAAGTGTTCGAAGTGTGTTAGAGGCTCATATCTGATTGATCGCCTATGCGCATCCTGTGTTCTGCGTGTTTGTACCAAATTCAGCGAAAGGATTACTCTTAACTTCTTGATTGTTTCTTTTCCGGCGCTTCGTGAGGAGCACAGATAAGTTATTATCCAACTGGAAGCACCAGTGATCGTTGACGACCTGTCCGAAATAGGGCTGATCAGTGAATACAGGTGGCTAACAGTTTACTCGTCTGGTTTTATACATTATGATCAAGATATCTGGTTCCCTAGCCAAAGAATATTACTGGTACCCAATCTTGAGCACGTGAGCAAAATAACTGTGGTCATTCATCTATCAGGTCCTCCTAAACATCCCATCAAGTGTTAGAACCCCGGAGGAACATAAATATTTACTCGGCAAACAGACAGATTATAGGGGTCGGGGCGATCGGTAACATACCATCGGTTAGACGCGATAGAGTATGCTTTTTGCCATTAACATCATCAGTATCATCATCGTTCAGTGTTAAAGAGCAGGACAAGCCCCACTGACCGCTCTGTTTCTCCAGGAGTTGCACGTTGCTGTAGGAAAAATGAATATGTAGGGAGAACGAGGCATGAACCCACAGCTGCGCGGAAAGAAAAGAATATCGTGATAACCAACACGCGAAAAGCAGTCTAATAATAAAAAGATATTCTCAATAATTATGAGTCAAAAAAGACAATGCGGTCGCCACCATTTACAGTTTACCTCCACATCCTTCAGTGTTTCCCGTCAGCTGAATGACGGGCCTCTTGAACCCCAAAAACAATTACACGAGACATCTAATTTGACTAAGTATGTTGTATTTTTCCTCACTCCACACTGCCATGTCACCTGTTAACCTCTACTCTGTGAGATGAAGGGAAAACGGGGACCTGTATGATAGACGAGTATTTGCTATGCGCAACACGTGACCCAACCAACGAAGTCTATTGAGCTCCATACGCTGAGAAAAAATGTCCTCAGAACTCTCATCTAATGCCAAATTCCTAACCTGCACATTACTCACACGGTCACTCCATCCAATCCTGGTGATACTGTGTAGACATCGTAGTCGAAAACCTCCAAGCTACGGACATCCTCGATACGCAGACTCCACGTTTCGCAGCCATACAACAGTAATTGGCGCAGTGCGACAGAATACACATGACCTTCCAACTTATTATAGAGCTTCATCGGACACAGTTGAACTGAACGGTTTGCTCCTCGAGTACAACGTCACATTTGTGTACATACTACAAACGGTGCAATCCTGATCTGCTAGTAATTTTATGCAATCAATGCATGCGGTTGTGCATCACAGTTTTGAAGTTGTAATCAGAAGCATTGATCTTTTTTAGCATCCTCTCTTCACGAGTACGATCGAGTGATTACGAGGTGGAAGTGCTTAGAACTGCAAGATGAACGATTGGTCAGAGTTAACTTAAACGGAAAATCTAACGATCACATCGTAAACAAACTAAATCTAATTGTTACTAATACTGTCTCTGGTATTCATGGTACGTAAGCATTTGGTTGATTACTCTGTACATAACAAGTACATACGCATAAATAGGTTTCAAAAACACTTGTGAAGACCATTGATGTAGGTAAAGTCATGCATATTACCGGGTTCTTGCGTGATTCATGCGTATGCGTAGCAGTGGTAGCAAAATTTGCGGCCCTCGGTTTGGCTTGTGCTGCGGGAAAAATTCCACGGCCTGAGTCACGTTCAATAGTCAATGAAAATCAAGTTCGTGATTGATCAAACAGCCCAAATCGATCATTAAGTGATAAATGAGTACGCTTCGTATCTGAGCTGTTTGTCAAAATGTATTTCAGCCGTATCGAGCCCTGAGCGATCAGGAAAACGTAGAACTAAATAAGTGAGATGCGTACGTACACCAAAGTCGTTTTTCAAGTTTTGCACTGCACAGTAGACCAGGAAACAAACTCGCTGGCCTCGCTAGCCGGAGGAGGGACAATCGTTAATCGACCTGAGTGGACGAGTGTTTCTATGGTCCCCTCATCTGTAGAGTTGATTATCGTGAAAAGATCTGATTAAACAAAATAGAAAGTGGGTAGAGGTGAGCATACAGTTCACTTCAGCGTGTACATCCATTAACCTTTCGCCATTGGACTCTGATTTTGGTTGTTAACGGACAACATGGAATAATTATGAAAGAAGAACCAAAGGTCATAAGACGGAAGGATTATGAAGAATCGATTGAAAGAAAAGTCCGCGGGTGTGTGCACCTTTTGGTGTACACATGTTCCCAGGCTAGAAATGTGTCCAATTAAATGATTCTCAGTTCGCAATAGTTTCGATAAGACAGACAGTGATGAAGCAACAGTAGACATTTGCTACATCAGATTTCCGAAAGTTTTCTCTTCTACAGACGACAAAGCATTTTTATTTCATCCTGAAACTTGTTCAGATGTTGTCTTCCCACTGTAGCAGTTAGACTAGTAAGGGGTAACACCAGCATACAAAGCAATGTGATATAAACGGAGGGGGTTGTGGACACTTCAGTCGTTAGCTCTTCTTTGTTTATCGTTCTATGGCCGTATTCGAACATAACACAGCTATACATGTCAAATTGTCATGTACGTATCTATCAGTATTTGAAATCGACGTGTGTATGAATGGGCTGCTGTTTCTTGAGTGGAAAATATTGCTTAGTGTTTAGTGATTAAAATTTTGATCAATCATTCAGGTCCACTTCTCTAATGCACACTAATTAGTTTGATCGGGCAGCAAATGCGATCATTCCTTGTTGCTTAAAATGCGATACGATATTAACGGGAAAGACCTGAGTTTAAGTAGTATTTTTGTCTATATTTCAGCTGTTAACTCGGATCGAAACACGACCGCAGAGTGAACTGAGACATTTGTTCGATTTACTTAACGAACTTCTTTGCTTGGTGGATCCAATCCAGTCCGCCCGAATCGCTGCAGTCATGCACGGTTTAATTATACGTCCGACAACTGAACTTGACACGCACCGTTGGTGTCCCCGTCCCAATGTGGATCCGCATTTATGGGCGTGGACAGTGGAAGAATTGGATATCTCACTGGAATCCTCGCTTCATACTTTGGATGAGCCCACTTTGCCCACTGTGGTGTCTGCCGAGGCAGGTGACGTGAATGATACAGCAAATAGCGAGACCGAGGATACCACAGCCACCTGGCCGAGAATGCCGAAGGGATTACTTGGTACGCACTGGTTCTTGAAATTTTGTACTTTCTAAAAGGAGTTAATTGTTATTTTTGTTATGGAGTGAAAGTCGGTCATGTAATCGCTTTCTCGTTTGAAACCAGCCGAGATCCACGTAGCTGCAATTCAGCCTTCCGCTTTATCTCTAGAGTGGTTGCTTTCCTTAGACTTGTGGTATAGTTATTCCTAGGTTATATATTCTTTTTTCGCGCTATTGTTTGAGTGTCGTAAAGAGAGCATGCAACTCATGGCTCCAGGAACCACGCGCAGTGGAAAAGCGAATCAGGATACAATGACGTTTGGAATGAAGGACCATATGTGAACTGCCAGTACGTGAATATCGGACGAGTTACGAGTTACGCTATAGCAAACACATGTTTGTAGTCAACGTAATCGTTTCTGACTAGATTCGAACTTCGTACGTCCATTATGAAAAATATCCATTGCATTATAGAACACTACCAATGTAGTGGCGTTTGATAGTGCTGGAATTCACTTATTTTGACCATGTCCGCGCACATGTATTAGCTTGCTAGAGTGTACGTTTCATTACTGTGATTCTAATAAACATGTAGTGGACGGATGTCAGTCAAGATAGCATGCCGGAAGTGCGACTTCACGACTGATCAGGTGATCATTCACCACATTTGGTCTGTTCACTGGTAGTTTATATTTTCCCCTAACAAACTCCATGTCTGAATTTACTTCTGACCTCAAACGGTTGGGTCCTTAAGAATACAGGCTTCAGTGCTAACGTTTTCAGTTTTATAGTATTTGTGGAATACTCTCTATGCATCTTGGTTTGGTTCTCAGAACTGTTAACCTAAAGCCCTTTAGATACTCCTTTTTTGTGTGTCAACGCGCAAAGTGATTTGAACCCAGCGTTTTCCATGGAGTTGACCGATTTTCGGTACTCGGTCTATCAGGCGGCTTGCAAGGTATACAGCGAGATCTAGTGGGAGACGAAGGATGCTTGGCCCCATCCGAAGGACGAATAAACTGAACAATCAGCCGCCAGCTCCAGTAGATTACAAATCCCCTAAGTTTTCTTACCACTTTTTAGCTCAAACCTTTTTTATCAAATGCTTGGCGTAGGGCTCTCTAAATCAAGCCCTACTTTGGTTTGGGGGAACCTCATAGTATGTCGCCCAATAAAGAATCGAATAGCACGATGGATATCTGTTAAAGTGTAAGTTCTATCATTTATATTGCGAGTTCTATACATTATTTATTTTCCCTTCTTTCCTGTTTATTGTTTTCATCCTCTGCCGTGATTTCCGCGACACGAGTTCTACACATAGAATTGTGCAAACATTTATGTAAATTCATAATGTGTAAAGAGAAACAAAGACGAAGGGGGGAGCGACACTTTCTGACGAAGTCATGCAAATATTGAATCCACCTTGATGCGTGACAGCTGTATCACGTTGGTTAACCATTCATTGAATCCTTCTCGTGAAACCCAATCCGCAAGCTTGACATGCTTCACTTTGTCACAATTACCAATTGCGGATTCCAATAGATTTTGTCATGACAGCGCATCTTCCGGCCATTGATTGTCAAGAGAGTGACTTTGTGTATGCACTAATCGTTTCAGTTTGCTTCAACTTACTGCCTTCTCCGAACGCTTACCCTCGAGTCCTAACAGGTTCGCATTACTGGGTAGGGTTTATTTGACCTTTGATGAACAGTTGACTGTCGTACCGAGTCCAAGGTTGGTATACATCAGAGCTTTTCTGTGCATATATTATCTTATTTGCCATTCAATCGTTGAGTGAGAGTGAAATTTTATATGGCATGTTTTACATATAATTACAGTGGTTTAACGCGCCCGTAACTTACAGGACCTATTGCACTAGAAGAGGATCGGTAACCATGACACTGAAACATGGACTGACATAGGACCACATAAGGTGTCAATGCATCAGGTGTAAAAGTTAGCCGGGCGGCGGAGACAAGCTGCCTACCACCATTTTTCAATCTAACAAAATTGACTGGTTGGATCTAGTTTTCTCCTTCTAAGTTTAGTGCCAACCTGATCGTGGCATGGTCTTATAATTCCGAATTGAATGCACTTCAAGCAGTACTTCCCATAAAGAGGCGCATTAGACTATCGTGAATTTACTATATGATAATTGTGTGACAGACACGCATAAAGTACATGGGTTCTAACAGTCTGTTTTGCGATACCAAATAATCCAGATATTGCTCACTGATAGTTTGCTGTTTACGCAATCTCCGTGGATAGCACTAATCATCTTTTCCTAATCCAACCATTCTCGATAGACCTACATTGTTTGATACGAAATAACTTACGAACATCACATAACTTTGTAATTGTTTTTTTACCAACACCAATGTCTTGAAATCTGGGGAAGTCTATGATTCTCACAATAGTAAACTGATTGATGCACTTATTTTCAGTTGTGTGCCCTGTTTGAGACTTGCCAGTTTCATTAGATTGCATATTATTTTCGAATTTGTGACTGCTCCGTAAACTGACCTACTTTTACGCAGAAGCCACAACCTCATTTTCCATTTTGTCGTCAGATCACTATCAATAGTACAGAAGTTTCATCTTGAATTAATGTGATAGCATTTGTGATTCCCTTGTAAGTGAAAGCGATGGTGAACCGATGTCCAGAAGCCAGATCCGATTGACAAAACTCAACAGAACCAAGCGAATAAAATATCCATCAGAAATTCGAATGGTTGTAGGCTCGAGAGAAAAGTCAGAGTCCTTCGCTCTGGTTTCTGAGGCATGTCGAAAGCGTTTATGACATTTTTGGTGGCGAGATCGGAGCATTGCTCGGGTGAAGATAAGAAAAAAGATCGTAAACCCGAGATACAAGGGGCGACCAACCAAGGAGTTTCGGTCTACCCAAACCTTTTTGGAAGTCTAAAATTTTCCCGAAAATAATGTTGACCATCATCCAATCAACCTATAATCAGGCGCTTTAGTGATATATATAATCGGTTTGAAAACAGTCATGGTGCCGACACAACGACATTTGAATAGAACTTTGCAAAAAATTGATAAAGGAAAGGAAAATAATAAACAGCGAGAGAACAGCTACTTTGTTTTCACCGTACGTACTTTTTTGTTTTCGATATTTTAAAGCTGTATATGAGCATACATGTCCTAAACTTACCTGATTTCAGGACGTGTGCCAAGCAAAACATGGCACGAAGGCTGGCGGTCGGGATAGACAGGGTGAGAGAAAAAATGGAAGTGGAGCAAACAAAAAAACAGTTTCATTTTCTGATGACTATAAAAAAGGACTACACTCCCGCCAGTGATTTCGGTTATGAGCCATATCTCTTAGCGTCTCCAACCCATAACAATCCCCATTTCTGGAGCCACAATGAGGAAAGTGAGAAGCATCGACCGAGGCCAAAGCCTAAGCCAACTTCTTCGTACCTCTGCTTAAAGTCATAGTCTGACCGCCACGTCATTTCTTCCATCCTTGCCTATCACGTGAAAAATGAGCACGAAATGTAGATATACAATGGGTAGGCACACGCAATACGTAACCAAGTAACCGAAGACAACGTGGAGCGATTACCCTAGCCAGGGGATGACTGTCTGCATCCAGCGCACGATGATGCATATCGCCACTGTTCAACCTATGTTCCAACCAGACACGAGCAATCCTTCGGAGACATCGGGGGTCGCCAGGCATCCTCAGCGCGGAGAGGCCAGGTCGGACATACGTAAAGTAGAAGACGACACACTGGCATTTTCCACTCTTCTATTGAGGGAAGGCCGGTTACTGCGCCAGCTTGAGCTGTGTTCACGTCTGGTTACGAGCCGTGCTTCATTGCACTAGTTACCAGCTGAGATGGACTGATTTGCGTCAGAAAATCGCAGAGACTCAGCAGAAATCCAGGGCGTAACAAAGCTTCGAAGCAGGCCGCAACTAAACCGCGGGACACAAGGCATTTTTGATAAGCGACCAGTGTTCCTTGATGCTTTGAGATTGTGACAATCCTAGCTTTTCAGCCAGCGTGCTTCGAAAAGCTGATTGACGAGCCGGATCAGATAGCTTGTCTAAATCTAACCGACCCTGAAACGTGCGTCCTGAGCACTCACCAAAACACGTAGACAGCTTAGTGCGAACTTGCGCGAGGTCGAATTTGAAGGGAGTGCTTCAATACGACTGGCAATCTTTTAGATAGCCCCGTCATTTGTAGCTAATAGCGATGTGGTCGATTTGAGTCCACCACTGACACGAAGAGGACGGACGCCAGGTGCCGTACCGACGACTTGAATGTCTGAAGTTCATACTTTCGAGAAACAACCTAGGATTTGATACCAGGGCTAACAGTCGTCAGGAATTGAGACCCCTAGAGATTTGTGGATCTTTCTTATTCTAAGACATCCGACTTACTCGAGCATTCATGTCCCCCTTTAAAATTACAAAGTTACGCTGCTTTGCCGTGCGTAAGAGATCGTGCAACTTTTGGTAGAGGGTCCTTGACCGCATCTGGACTACGATCTGTAAGCGCGTACGCCGAAACGACAGGTTGCGTCTATCAGAGGGACGACTATTTGCTTTGTACGATTCTCCAAGTTTCACTGCGCATTGCCGGCTGTCTAATAGAATCCAGTCAAACTACACAGCCTCAGTCCTCTCATTGAGAGTCACATCAACGCCAGCGAGATCAGAGGTCGCAGTCTGAGGGACCTAGAAAAGTGCAGTTGAAACTTTATGAAAGGACTAGATGGGCTTGCCAGTCTCATAATTAAGTTGAGGTTTTGAACTACGAGCGTCTGGTATACAGCACACATCGATGGCTGGGATCTCTAGTGCACGAGCTAAACACATCTATAATCGTATGCACATCAGTGTTCGCACAACGAATGTGGTTTGTTTAACGATCCATCGGGACATAAAATTGCCTCAGCCGGGAAGGCGAATTAGGTTAAATCTGGATGCTAGCTGAAGGTGAATGCGACATAACTTCCAGCGACACTACTACTGTGACCGTCGATTGCAGTCCCTTTTGAATGTGAGGGTATGGGGTGGAAAAGGAGTAAACCGAGCCGTTAGAGAAACAATAGGTCGAATGCAGTGAGGGAAGAACACGAAGCGTTTGTCATAAAATCAAAAATGTGCTTTGTTGGCCAATGTGCGCCGCTTGGTTCCCCGGCCCAAGTTGGGCCTTTTAATTTATGGATCCAAGTTTCGCTTCTGGACAACCAAACGCGACCTGCAAGGCAGCGGATTTGTTTCGGACGAGCCGGTGGGCGGCTGATCGCTTTACGTGCCTTTTATAGAAACCTTTGCAGAGTGACTGAAACACGATAAGGGACAATGGTTTTATTTATTTAGCAAGCCAGACTCCACGTCACAGTACCACCAATGGACTAATGTTCTGTTCTTTACGGAAGCCCACCATGGCCTCAACGATACTGCTGCTTGTACACGGCCGCTTTTTTGGGGAACCTGAGTCTAAGCCGTTTGCGGTCAACCATCTGGGTGATGGTCGCCCCCTTATCCGTAACCCAGGGACACACCCATCAACATGTAGCTCTGTCCTGCTGGTATTAATCAATGAGATGTTAACGAATTTGTTTCATTCACACCTCTTTTTTGCATGTACCTATAAATAATAGCATATCCGCTGCCATTCTTATCTGTCTGCTAACCAACCAGCCGTAGACGCGTTCTTATCCACTTGAGCCAATCGCACCTATCCTTATCGCTGGGCCATCAATACCAGCGCCATATGAGACCATATTTTTCTTTCCACGCTATGTAGGCTGTGGATTTCCGCCTTAGTTTGAATTCAGTTTCCATACCTGTCCGTGGTCATTTTCTCATAGGGACTTGTACGAAGAGCCATGGATCAGTGACAATCCAAGGGTTTGTACATCGGCGAAACGGTGTTAATCACCCAGAGGCCACTTGAGCACATTTCCTTCGGTAAACAGAATTGAGATGGCTGAATTAATCTGTTAGAATTGGCTATAGATATTTTCATTCCACAGCACTTCCATAACACAAAGAAGCATACAGGGAAGCAGTATTCTCCAGTCAGTAGTCATTGTCAACTTCATGGGAATCCAACCAGTAAACACAAGGAAAAACAGTTTGCTATTCAAAAATCACTTGACTATGTAGAGAGAAGAGTATTTGTAGTTGGATACTTAAGCTTACTTTAATGAAGGACTTTTGACCAAAAAAGATTTGAAGTCCTCTTGCCCAATTCAAATAATACTGTCTTAATTGCGTTCCTTTGAATGACAAATACAAAATGTTTGCCCTTGAAAGTGAGTGGAAAACGCAAGTGACTTAGAGCACAGGGTCACACATACTGTATCAATTTTGCTTAAGTTTTCTGTTCAAACCGTTTTACAAAAATATCCTCTCGTTTTAGTCAGGTTTTTGTCAACGCTGTTTTGGTTCGACAGGGACAAATGAACGACCGAAGGGAAATGAGAAGAAAATCAGTAGTAGTCGATGGTAAGGAAGAACTAGTCCCACTCTTGATACTCATTTGTGACAATAACTAAAGCGAGATAGTTTGGATGAGTAAAGCCAGCAACGTGATATCGCATCGTTTGCGTCCTGGTGGATTTCTCTTCATTTCACAACAAATTGAGCACACTGGAGATTGACACACCGTTCAAATGTCTCCACGTAATAATTTAGTGTCTGAAAAAGGGCGAATACGCCAACCAAGAAAGTGAAAGAAAGCCAATCGGGCTACTTCACAAAGGGATGACAAGTTCACAAATGGTTCCTTTTGCTGATACTATTTGTAGTCTTTCCTCAACTTTTGGTATTGACTGCGTCAAACCTCAGTAGTTGTGCGTCCTCCGTTGTGTATAATTACTCGCAGCTCCGTTTCTCAGTCATTTGGATGGTGCATCACCGAACGTCGACGGGCGATGGCTGAGTGCGGAACTGTACGGATTTCAGATTTGTCGGCATGCATCTGACTTGGCCTCAATGGTGAACGCAAATTACAATATGTTCCACCAAAGGATTTTGTAACGGAGACATTTTTCGATCCACTCAGGTTTCTCTCCATTTCTGACAGAATTAGTAAAGTGGATTGGATTTGGTGTACCTGTTAAGACATTACTTCTATGATAGTGAGGAAATACCTGTTGCTTGACGAACAGTGCCGAGATTTTTCTCTATTCCTGTATCTTTTGCTTCCTTTATTTATGAGACCACCGAGTATATAGATTTCAAGAAGTAAGGATTTCCAAGTGGGGAAGCCGATCGGCGATGCGTAGAGTCAAACTCATCAACTTTTGGTTGAAATCTCTTGATATTGGTCACTTGATGATATCCGGTCAGCTGCAAAAATAAGTTCGAGGAACTGCTGACCAGAGTCCTCGTTTGAACGCATACATTTCGTCATCGCTTTTGCTTAACAGATTAAGTGTAACTTCCAGCTTCGCTGCCGACGTAATCTTTGGCCTGATCACTCTCGGTTTTCTGTGCCTCTGAATAAGTGTATCCGTTTCTAATCAAAGCTGCGTTTATCCGTTGCAGTTCGTAAGCAGTCCGGTCTCCCATGCCAGTTTTTCGAGCTCCGTTATGCAACTTGAGTATTGGACCACATTTACACTCGAGTTTTGTCGGGTTTATTGCCTCGTTGTTGCTATTCTTTGAGTTACCCTGCGGGGTCACCACCTCCAAGAGCTAGTGTTCGATGGCATGTAAGGCGGGTGAATCCGTTTCGACCATATGGAGGACGAAGTTATGGTCACGAATCCCCCTTGGGTTGACTGCTGCATTCGTTTGTCTGAGGACGCACATTTGTTCTCCATTTTCCAGACGACTCATGAAACAGAATGACCCATCTTCCTTGCGATGACTCTATCGAGTTATTCAAGTTTTAGCATTTCGAATAATCCCACAGAGTAGATTGAGAAACAGCACACTGTAACAAATAAGCTCGTTTTCAGTTCTTCGTAATCATACCAATACATAACATTATATATGATTTACTGCAAATGAGGGGGAGTATAAGTTACAGTTCTAGTAGTCGAAATAAGTCCACTGGTGTGTGTGTGTGTGTGTGCGTGTGAAACGGATAGTGGCTGAAATTATAGGTTGGGGGGATGCGGTTCACACCCATGACCCAGGTCTGTAAGGGATTCGATAGGTTTTCAGAGGTGCACACACCAGTGGACTTATTTCGACTACTAGAACTGTAACTTATACTCCCCCTCATTTGCAGTAAATCATATATAATGTTATGTATTGGTATGATTACGAAGAACTGAAAACGAGCTTATTTGTTACAGTGTGCTGTTTCTCAATCTACTCTGTGGGATTATTCGAAATGCTAAAACTTGAATAACTCGATAGAGTCATCGCAAGGAAGATGGGTCATTCTGTTTCATGAGTCGTCTGGAAAATGGAGAACAAATGTGCGTCCTCAGACAAACGAATGCAGCAGTCAACCCAAGGGGGATTCGTGACCATAACTTCGTCCTCCATATGGTCGAAACGGATTCACCCGCCTTACATGCCATCGAACACTAGCTCTTGGAGGTGGTGACCCCGCAGGGTAACTCAAAGAATAGCAACAACGAGGCAATAAACCCGACAAAACTCGAGTGTAAATGTGGTCCAATACTCAAGTTGCATAACGGAGCTCGAAAAACTGGCATGGGAGACCGGACTGCTTACGAACTGCAACGGATAAACGCAGCTTTGATTAGAAACGGATACACTTATTCAGAGGCACAGAAAACCGAGAGTGATCAGGCCAAAGATTACGTCGGCAGCGAAGCTGGAAGTTACACTTAATCTGTTAAGCAAAAGCGATGACGAAATGTATGCGTTCAAACGAGGACTCTGGTCAGCAGTTCCTCGAACTTATTTTTGCAGCTGACCGGATATCATCAAGTGACCAATATCAAGAGATTTCAACCAAAAGTTGATGAGTTTGACTCTACGCATCGCCGATCGGCTTCCCCACTTGGAAATCCTTACTTCTTGAAATCTATATACTCGGTGGTCTCATAAATAAAGGAAGCAAAAGATACAGGAATAGAGAAAAATCTCGGCACTGTTCGTCAAGCAACAGGTATTTCCTCACTATCATAGAAGTAATGTCTTAACAGGTACACCAAATCCAATCCACTTTACTAATTCTGTCAGAAATGGAGAGAAACCTGAGTGGATCGAAAAATGTCTCCGTTACAAAATCCTTTGGTGGAACATATTGTAATTTGCGTTCACCATTGAGGCCAAGTCAGATGCATGCCGACAAATCTGAAATCCGTACAGTTCCGCACTCAGCCATCGCCCGTCGACGTTCGGTGATGCACCATCCAAATGACTGAGAAACGGAGCTGCGAGTAATTATACACAACGGAGGACGCACAACTACTGAGGTTTGACGCAGTCAATACCAAAAGTTGAGGAAAGACTACAAATAGTATCAGCAAAAGGAACCATTTGTGAACTTGTCATCCCTTTGTGAAGTAGCCCGATTGGCTTTCTTTCACTTTCTTGGTTGGCGTATTCGCCCTTTTTCAGACACTAAATTATTACGTGGAGACATTTGAACGGTGTGTCAATCTCCAGTGTGCTCAATTTGTTGTGAAATGAAGAGAAATCCACCAGGACGCAAACGATGCGATATCACGTTGCTGGCTTTACTCATCCAAACTATCTCGCTTTAGTTATTGTCACAAATGAGTATCAAGAGTGGGACTAGTTCTTCCTTACCATCGACTACTACTGATTTTCTTCTCATTTCCCTTCGGTCGTTCATTTGTCCCTGTCGAACCAAAACAGCGTTGACAAAAACCTGACTAAAACGAGAGGATATTTTTGTAAAACGGTTTGAACAGAAAACTTAAGCAAAATTGATACAGTATGTGTGACCCTGTGCTCTAAGTCACTTGCGTTTTCCACTCACTTTCAAGGGCAAACATTTTGTATTTGTCATTCAAAGGAACGCAATTAAGACAGTATTATTTGAATTGGGCAAGAGGACTTCAAATCTTTTTTGGTCAAAAGTCCTTCATTAAAGTAAGCTTAAGTATCCAACTACAAATACTCTTCTCTCTACATAGTCAAGTGATTTTTGAATAGCAAACTGTTTTTCCTTGTGTTTACTGGTTGGATTCCCATGAAGTTGACAATGACTACTGACTGGAGAATACTGCTTCCCTGTATGCTTCTTTGTGTTATGGAAGTGCTGTGGAATGAAAATATCTATAGCCAATTCTAACAGATTAATTCAGCCATCTCAATTCTGTTTACCGAAGGAAATGTGCTCAAGTGGCCTCTGGGTGATTAACACCGTTTCGCCGATGTACAAACCCTTGGATTGTCACTGATCCATGGCTCTTCGTACAAGTCCCTATGAGAAAATGACCACGGACAGGTATGGAAACTGAATTCAAACTAAGGCGGAAATCCACAGCCTACATAGCGTGGAAAGAAAAATATGGTCTCATATGGCGCTGGTATTGATGGCCCAGCGATAAGGATAGGTGCGATTGGCTCAAGTGGATAAGAACGCGTCTACGGCTGGTTGGTTAGCAGACAGATAAGAATGGCAGCGGATATGCTATTATTTATAGGTACATGCAAAAAAGAGGTGTGAATGAAACAAATTCGTTAACATCTCATTGATTAATACCAGCAGGACAGAGCTACATGTTGATGGGTGTGTCCCTGGGTTACGGATAAGGGGGCGACCATCACCCAGATGGTTGACCGCAAACGGCTTAGACTCAGGTTCCCCAAAAAAGCGGCCGTGTACAAGCAGCAGTATCGTTGAGGCCATGGTGGGCTTCCGTAAAGAACAGAACATTAGTCCATTGGTGGTACTGTGACGTGGAGTCTGGCTTGCTAAATAAATAAAACCATTGTCCCTTATCGTGTTTCAGTCACTCTGCAAAGGTTTCTATAAAAGGCACGTAAAGCGATCAGCCGCCCACCGGCTCGTCCGAAACAAATCCGCTGCCTTGCAGGTCGCGTTTGGTTGTCCAGAAGCGAAACTTGGATCCATAAATTAAAAGGCCCAACTTGGGCCGGGGAACCAAGCGGCGCACATTGGCCAACAAAGCACATTTTTGATTTTATGACAAACGCTTCGTGTTCTTCCCTCACTGCATTCGACCTATTGTTTCTCTAACGGCTCGGTTTACTCCTTTTCCACCCCATACCCTCACATTCAAAAGGGACTGCAATCGACGGTCACAGTAGTAGTGTCGCTGGAAGTTATGTCGCATTCACCTTCAGCTAGCATCCAGATTTAACCTAATTCGCCTTCCCGGCTGAGGCAATTTTATGTCCCGATGGATCGTTAAACAAACCACATTCGTTGTGCGAACACTGATGTGCATACGATTATAGATGTGTTTAGCTCGTGCACTAGAGATCCCAGCCATCGATGTGTGCTGTATACCAGACGCTCGTAGTTCAAAACCTCAACTTAATTATGAGACTGGCAAGCCCATCTAGTCCTTTCATAAAGTTTCAACTGCACTTTTCTAGGTCCCTCAGACTGCGACCTCTGATCTCGCTGGCGTTGATGTGACTCTCAATGAGAGGACTGAGGCTGTGTAGTTTGACTGGATTCTATTAGACAGCCGGCAATGCGCAGTGAAACTTGGAGAATCGTACAAAGCAAATAGTCGTCCCTCTGATAGACGCAACCTGTCGTTTCGGCGTACGCGCTTACAGATCGTAGTCCAGATGCGGTCAAGGACCCTCTACCAAAAGTTGCACGATCTCTTACGCACGGCAAAGCAGCGTAACTTTGTAATTTTAAAGGGGGACATGAATGCTCGAGTAAGTCGGATGTCTTAGAATAAGAAAGATCCACAAATCTCTAGGGGTCTCAATTCCTGACGACTGTTAGCCCTGGTATCAAATCCTAGGTTGTTTCTCGAAAGTATGAACTTCAGACATTCAAGTCGTCGGTACGGCACCTGGCGTCCGTCCTCTTCGTGTCAGTGGTGGACTCAAATCGACCACATCGCTATTAGCTACAAATGACGGGGCTATCTAAAAGATTGCCAGTCGTATTGAAGCACTCCCTTCAAATTCGACCTCGCGCAAGTTCGCACTAAGCTGTCTACGTGTTTTGGTGAGTGCTCAGGACGCACGTTTCAGGGTCGGTTAGATTTAGACAAGCTATCTGATCCGGCTCGTCAATCAGCTTTTCGAAGCACGCTGGCTGAAAAGCTAGGATTGTCACAATCTCAAAGCATCAAGGAACACTGGTCGCTTATCAAAAATGCCTTGTGTCCCGCGGTTTAGTTGCGGCCTGCTTCGAAGCTTTGTTACGCCCTGGATTTCTGCTGAGTCTCTGCGATTTTCTGACGCAAATCAGTCCATCTCAGCTGGTAACTAGTGCAATGAAGCACGGCTCGTAACCAGACGTGAACACAGCTCAAGCTGGCGCAGTAACCGGCCTTCCCTCAATAGAAGAGTGGAAAATGCCAGTGTGTCGTCTTCTACTTTACGTATGTCCGACCTGGCCTCTCCGCGCTGAGGATGCCTGGCGACCCCCGATGTCTCCGAAGGATTGCTCGTGTCTGGTTGGAACATAGGTTGAACAGTGGCGATATGCATCATCGTGCGCTGGATGCAGACAGTCATCCCCTGGCTAGGGTAATCGCTCCACGTTGTCTTCGGTTACTTGGTTACGTATTGCGTGTGCCTACCCATTGTATATCTACATTTCGTGCTCATTTTTCACGTGATAGGCAAGGATGGAAGAAATGACGTGGCGGTCAGACTATGACTTTAAGCAGAGGTACGAAGAAGTTGGCTTAGGCTTTGGCCTCGGTCGATGCTTCTCACTTTCCTCATTGTGGCTCCAGAAATGGGGATTGTTATGGGTTGGAGACGCTAAGAGATATGGCTCATAACCGAAATCACTGGCGGGAGTGTAGTCCTTTTTTATAGTCATCAGAAAATGAAACTGTTTTTTTGTTTGCTCCACTTCCATTTTTTCTCTCACCCTGTCTATCCCGACCGCCAGCCTTCGTGCCATGTTTTGCTTGGCACACGTCCTGAAATCAGGTAAGTTTAGGACATGTATGCTCATATACAGCTTTAAAATATCGAAAACAAAAAAGTACGTACGGTGAAAACAAAGTAGCTGTTCTCTCGCTGTTTATTATTTTCCTTTCCTTTATCAATTTTTTGCAAAGTTCTATTCAAATGTCGTTGTGTCGGCACCATGACTGTTTTCAAACCGATTATATATATCACTAAAGCGCCTGATTATAGGTTGATTGGATGATGGTCAACATTATTTTCGGGAAAATTTTAGACTTCCAAAAAGGTTTGGGTAGACCGAAACTCCTTGGTTGGTCGCCCCTTGTATCTCGGGTTTACGATCTTTTTTCTTATCTTCACCCGAGCAATGCTCCGATCTCGCCACCAAAAATGTCATAAACGCTTTCGACATGCCTCAGAAACCAGAGCGAAGGACTCTGACTTTTCTCTCGAGCCTACAACCATTCGAATTTCTGATGGATATTTTATTCGCTTGGTTCTGTTGAGTTTTGTCAATCGGATCTGGCTTCTGGACATCGGTTCACCATCGCTTTCACTTACAAGGGAATCACAAATGCTATCACATTAATTCAAGATGAAACTTCTGTACTATTGATAGTGATCTGACGACAAAATGGAAAATGAGGTTGTGGCTTCTGCGTAAAAGTAGGTCAGTTTACGGAGCAGTCACAAATTCGAAAATAATATGCAATCTAATGAAACTGGCAAGTCTCAAACAGGGCACACAACTGAAAATAAGTGCATCAATCAGTTTACTATTGTGAGAATCATAGACTTCCCCAGATTTCAAGACATTGGTGTTGGTAAAAAAACAATTACAAAGTTATGTGATGTTCGTAAGTTATTTCGTATCAAACAATGTAGGTCTATCGAGAATGGTTGGATTAGGAAAAGATGATTAGTGCTATCCACGGAGATTGCGTAAACAGCAAACTATCAGTGAGCAATATCTGGATTATTTGGTATCGCAAAACAGACTGTTAGAACCCATGTACTTTATGCGTGTCTGTCACACAATTATCATATAGTAAATTCACGATAGTCTAATGCGCCTCTTTATGGGAAGTACTGCTTGAAGTGCATTCAATTCGGAATTATAAGACCATGCCACGATCAGGTTGGCACTAAACTTAGAAGGAGAAAACTAGATCCAACCAGTCAATTTTGTTAGATTGAAAAATGGTGGTAGGCAGCTTGTCTCCGCCGCCCGGCTAACTTTTACACCTGATGCATTGACACCTTATGTGGTCCTATGTCAGTCCATGTTTCAGTGTCATGGTTACCGATCCTCTTCTAGTGCAATAGGTCCTGTAAGTTACGGGCGCGTTAAACCACTGTAATTATATGTAAAACATGCCATATAAAATTTCACTCTCACTCAACGATTGAATGGCAAATAAGATAATATATGCACAGAAAAGCTCTGATGTATACCAACCTTGGACTCGGTACGACAGTCAACTGTTCATCAAAGGTCAAATAAACCCTACCCAGTAATGCGAACCTGTTAGGACTCGAGGGTAAGCGTTCGGAGAAGGCAGTAAGTTGAAGCAAACTGAAACGATTAGTGCATACACAAAGTCACTCTCTTGACAATCAATGGCCGGAAGATGCGCTGTCATGACAAAATCTATTGGAATCCGCAATTGGTAATTGTGACAAAGTGAAGCATGTCAAGCTTGCGGATTGGGTTTCACGAGAAGGATTCAATGAATGGTTAACCAACGTGATACAGCTGTCACGCATCAAGGTGGATTCAATATTTGCATGACTTCGTCAGAAAGTGTCGCTCCCCCCTTCGTCTTTGTTTCTCTTTACACATTATGAATTTACATAAATGTTTGCACAATTCTATGTGTAGAACTCGTGTCGCGGAAATCACGGCAGAGGATGAAAACAATAAACAGGAAAGAAGGGAAAATAAATAATGTATAGAACTCGCAATATAAATGATAGAACTTACACTTTAACAGATATCCATCGTGCTATTCGATTCTTTATTGGGCGACATACTATGAGGTTCCCCCAAACCAAAGTAGGGCTTGATTTAGAGAGCCCTACGCCAAGCATTTGATAAAAAAGGTTTGAGCTAAAAAGTGGTAAGAAAACTTAGGGGATTTGTAATCTACTGGAGCTGGCGGCTGATTGTTCAGTTTATTCGTCCTTCGGATGGGGCCAAGCATCCTTCGTCTCCCACTAGATCTCGCTGTATACCTTGCAAGCCGCCTGATAGACCGAGTACCGAAAATCGGTCAACTCCATGGAAAACGCTGGGTTCAAATCACTTTGCGCGTTGACACACAAAAAAGGAGTATCTAAAGGGCTTTAGGTTAACAGTTCTGAGAACCAAACCAAGATGCATAGAGAGTATTCCACAAATACTATAAAACTGAAAACGTTAGCACTGAAGCCTGTATTCTTAAGGACCCAACCGTTTGAGGTCAGAAGTAAATTCAGACATGGAGTTTGTTAGGGGAAAATATAAACTACCAGTGAACAGACCAAATGTGGTGAATGATCACCTGATCAGTCGTGAAGTCGCACTTCCGGCATGCTATCTTGACTGACATCCGTCCACTACATGTTTATTAGAATCACAGTAATGAAACGTACACTCTAGCAAGCTAATACATGTGCGCGGACATGGTCAAAATAAGTGAATTCCAGCACTATCAAACGCCACTACATTGGTAGTGTTCTATAATGCAATGGATATTTTTCATAATGGACGTACGAAGTTCGAATCTAGTCAGAAACGATTACGTTGACTACAAACATGTGTTTGCTATAGCGTAACTCGTAACTCGTCCGATATTCACGTACTGGCAGTTCACATATGGTCCTTCATTCCAAACGTCATTGTATCCTGATTCGCTTTTCCACTGCGCGTGGTTCCTGGAGCCATGAGTTGCATGCTCTCTTTACGACACTCAAACAATAGCGCGAAAAAAGAATATATAACCTAGGAATAACTATACCACAAGTCTAAGGAAAGCAACCACTCTAGAGATAAAGCGGAAGGCTGAATTGCAGCTACGTGGATCTCGGCTGGTTTCAAACGAGAAAGCGATTACATGACCGACTTTCACTCCATAACAAAAATAACAATTAACTCCTTTTAGAAAGTACAAAATTTCAAGAACCAGTGCGTACCAAGTAATCCCTTCGGCATTCTCGGCCAGGTGGCTGTGGTATCCTCGGTCTCGCTATTTGCTGTATCATTCACGTCACCTGCCTCGGCAGACACCACAGTGGGCAAAGTGGGCTCATCCAAAGTATGAAGCGAGGATTCCAGTGAGATATCCAATTCTTCCACTGTCCACGCCCATAAATGCGGATCCACATTGGGACGGGGACACCAACGGTGCGTGTCAAGTTCAGTTGTCGGACGTATAATTAAACCGTGCATGACTGCAGCGATTCGGGCGGACTGGATTGGATCCACCAAGCAAAGAAGTTCGTTAAGTAAATCGAACAAATGTCTCAGTTCACTCTGCGGTCGTGTTTCGATCCGAGTTAACAGCTGAAATATAGACAAAAATACTACTTAAACTCAGGTCTTTCCCGTTAATATCGTATCGCATTTTAAGCAACAAGGAATGATCGCATTTGCTGCCCGATCAAACTAATTAGTGTGCATTAGAGAAGTGGACCTGAATGATTGATCAAAATTTTAATCACTAAACACTAAGCAATATTTTCCACTCAAGAAACAGCAGCCCATTCATACACACGTCGATTTCAAATACTGATAGATACGTACATGACAATTTGACATGTATAGCTGTGTTATGTTCGAATACGGCCATAGAACGATAAACAAAGAAGAGCTAACGACTGAAGTGTCCACAACCCCCTCCGTTTATATCACATTGCTTTGTATGCTGGTGTTACCCCTTACTAGTCTAACTGCTACAGTGGGAAGACAACATCTGAACAAGTTTCAGGATGAAATAAAAATGCTTTGTCGTCTGTAGAAGAGAAAACTTTCGGAAATCTGATGTAGCAAATGTCTACTGTTGCTTCATCACTGTCTGTCTTATCGAAACTATTGCGAACTGAGAATCATTTAATTGGACACATTTCTAGCCTGGGAACATGTGTACACCAAAAGGTGCACACACCCGCGGACTTTTCTTTCAATCGATTCTTCATAATCCTTCCGTCTTATGACCTTTGGTTCTTCTTTCATAATTATTCCATGTTGTCCGTTAACAACCAAAATCAGAGTCCAATGGCGAAAGGTTAATGGATGTACACGCTGAAGTGAACTGTATGCTCACCTCTACCCACTTTCTATTTTGTTTAATCAGATCTTTTCACGATAATCAACTCTACAGATGAGGGGACCATAGAAACACTCGTCCACTCAGGTCGATTAACGATTGTCCCTCCTCCGGCTAGCGAGGCCAGCGAGTTTGTTTCCTGGTCTACTGTGCAGTGCAAAACTTGAAAAACGACTTTGGTGTACGTACGCATCTCACTTATTTAGTTCTACGTTTTCCTGATCGCTCAGGGCTCGATACGGCTGAAATACATTTTGACAAACAGCTCAGATACGAAGCGTACTCATTTATCACTTAATGATCGATTTGGGCTGTTTGATCAATCACGAACTTGATTTTCATTGACTATTGAACGTGACTCAGGCCGTGGAATTTTTCCCGCAGCACAAGCCAAACCGAGGGCCGCAAATTTTGCTACCACTGCTACGCATACGCATGAATCACGCAAGAACCCGGTAATATGCATGACTTTACCTACATCAATGGTCTTCACAAGTGTTTTTGAAACCTATTTATGCGTATGTACTTGTTATGTACAGAGTAATCAACCAAATGCTTACGTACCATGAATACCAGAGACAGTATTAGTAACAATTAGATTTAGTTTGTTTACGATGTGATCGTTAGATTTTCCGTTTAAGTTAACTCTGACCAATCGTTCATCTTGCAGTTCTAAGCACTTCCACCTCGTAATCACTCGATCGTACTCGTGAAGAGAGGATGCTAAAAAAGATCAATGCTTCTGATTACAACTTCAAAACTGTGATGCACAACCGCATGCATTGATTGCATAAAATTACTAGCAGATCAGGATTGCACCGTTTGTAGTATGTACACAAATGTGACGTTGTACTCGAGGAGCAAACCGTTCAGTTCAACTGTGTCCGATGAAGCTCTATAATAAGTTGGAAGGTCATGTGTATTCTGTCGCACTGCGCCAATTACTGTTGTATGGCTGCGAAACGTGGAGTCTGCGTATCGAGGATGTCCGTAGCTTGGAGGTTTTCGACTACGATGTCTACACAGTATCACCAGGATTGGATGGAGTGACCGTGTGAGTAATGTGCAGGTTAGGAATTTGGCATTAGATGAGAGTTCTGAGGACATTTTTTCTCAGCGTATGGAGCTCAATAGACTTCGTTGGTTGGGTCACGTGTTGCGCATAGCAAATACTCGTCTATCATACAGGTCCCCGTTTTCCCTTCATCTCACAGAGTAGAGGTTAACAGGTGACATGGCAGTGTGGAGTGAGGAAAAATACAACATACTTAGTCAAATTAGATGTCTCGTGTAATTGTTTTTGGGGTTCAAGAGGCCCGTCATTCAGCTGACGGGAAACACTGAAGGATGTGGAGGTAAACTGTAAATGGTGGCGACCGCATTGTCTTTTTTGACTCATAATTATTGAGAATATCTTTTTATTATTAGACTGCTTTTCGCGTGTTGGTTATCACGATATTCTTTTCTTTCCGCGCAGCTGTGGGTTCATGCCTCGTTCTCCCTACATATTCATTTTTCCTACAGCAACGTGCAACTCCTGGAGAAACAGAGCGGTCAGTGGGGCTTGTCCTGCTCTTTAACACTGAACGATGATGATACTGATGATGTTAATGGCAAAAAGCATACTCTATCGCGTCTAACCGATGGTATGTTACCGATCGCCCCGACCCCTATAATCTGTCTGTTTGCCGAGTAAATATTTATGTTCCTCCGGGGTTCTAACACTTGATGGGATGTTTAGGAGGACCTGATAGATGAATGACCACAGTTATTTTGCTCACGTGCTCAAGATTGGGTACCAGTAATATTCTTTGGCTAGGGAACCAGATATCTTGATCATAATGTATAAAACCAGACGAGTAAACTGTTAGCCACCTGTATTCACTGATCAGCCCTATTTCGGACAGGTCGTCAACGATCACTGGTGCTTCCAGTTGGATAATAACTTATCTGTGCTCCTCACGAAGCGCCGGAAAAGAAACAATCAAGAAGTTAAGAGTAATCCTTTCGCTGAATTTGGTACAAACACGCAGAACACAGGATGCGCATAGGCGATCAATCAGATATGAGCCTCTAACACACTTCGAACACTTACGGTGATTATGAAACAGAATGACGATTCCCAAGAACAATAGGTTAAATGCAACATGGCCTGGATAATGACTTCCCGCAATGTCATGTTCTCCTCGCCAAGTTTAACGCCAGTCTGACCTGCCGATGGTACGTTCAATCCCGCCCCCGAACCACCACTCGACCCGACACTGGAGGTAGTAGATGCGGCAGAAGCTACAGTAACACCACGGCCTTTACCAGATGTAGTGACGGAGCTGGGTGGGGTACCACTGGCAGTTTGTGACGTATTTCGTGCGAAGTCAGTTATGCCTGATAGTGTGGCGAGATTAGGTGTAGTCGCATTCTCCAAGTAGGCACGCAGCAAAATCTCGCACAAATAAAACAAACCGACCAAGTAGGTGTCCTCTGTCGGAGCGCCGTCGGACCTCTGCTGTTCACTCGATGCTGAACGGAATGGATGAGATGAGGTCAAGGGTCCCAACTTATTCATTCGTGTTACAGGCATAGATTTTCCACCGATCGTTGAATTTCCGCGAGATAGACTACGCGTTTGGCTTAGACCGAGCCAAGTTACAGTTTCCTTGTGAGGTCGAAGCATTAGACGACCCCAGGGGGCTTGTTTTGTGGATGTGTTGCCATTTGCGCCGGGCACGGATAACAAGACAGGATGAACAGGACTGCTACCGATGGGTCGAATGGTACAATATTCGTCAAACGAAGTTTGCAGAATCAGCAAAGCCAGAAGGTAGTAAAGATTCCCCATTTCGCGTTGTTGAGCCGGAGTCCACACGCGTAAACGATCGTTCTGAATGTGACAAAAAACGAAAACGTATTAAGCCTGACTCAGAGGACATTAGGAACGAAAAAATACACCCGGTCGCATGCGACCGTTAGGGTCAATTCCAATTTGTTGAAGTTAGTTGATGATACCCGTTGATAACAAAAATGAATGAATAGTAGTGGACAATCATTTGTATTTGGACAAACGGTTGTAAAATCAACAATTAAGCTTTCTCAATATTAGTAAATGTGCATGAAATTATTCATCATACGATATGAACGCTCAAATCACCACTAGAAAACAAAACTTAATGTAAACCTATTCTATCTGGCGTGTTAGGAATTATCGGTAGTATGCATATCCACTGCGCCTGAACTGGGACGTGAACTCGAGACGAACGACTGGGAGCCGAAATTCCCCTTAGATTGTCAAGGATTTGCCGAGCTACTACTTACGATAAAGCACTTATCGACTACGGAGTTGTGCGACCAAGGGCCACTGGCGCACAGAAATAAACGCCCATCGAAAGGGGATTCATCTGCAGGTAATTTAAGTACAGCAAAAAAAATGGACACGATTTTGAGAGCTTCATGTGTGTGGAAGGAACATTTTAGGTAATAATGGTCCTTACAAATGTACTAGCCACTAACAGCGTAATAAATAACAGAGCTCAAGAGTTAGATCATTATTAAAATAGAGGTAAGTAATACATTAAGAATTTTGTTCCACTAAGTGAAAATGGTGTGCAAGAAACGCTGATCCAAAAATACGCATTTATTTAATTCGATCGTCTCGGTTACTCGCATCATCAGTTAAATCACATACGCATCTAAACTCAATATCAGATGCCGATCAACCAATTGAACAGAAACACTTGACAGTTCCTTTCTCCTCTCTAACAATATACTGTCGCATTTGTCAGCCCCATGGCTTTCACGCTTTTCGTCGTGCTGGTCCAACCGTGGCTATTTACATCCATAAATAAACCGTACTGCGTGCTTCATCCAGGAATACAGCAACAACCTATCTCAAAGTGGTACGCAGTGGTTTTTTCTGGCAATAATAGATCAATAAAAAGGATTACAGACAAAAATGACAAGCACGAACAGTGTAAGAATAAGGAGGTAGCTCCTTGTGATCCAATCCCATGCATTTCAATGAGTGTGACTACGAACTAGGTGGCTGGAGTGCATCCTTAGTGGCATAATACTTATCCTTCCTCATATTTTTTCGGTTCACTAGATACAACGTTCTGGCAATAATTCCAATTGGTAGGACGAATTTATTGGCCATTCCAACTCAACCAACTGAGGCAGTTCCAAGTGAGCTCCTATACTGGATGGAGCAACAGCTATCGGCAAACTCCTGAAGGATGACTCATTTGGTTTTAAAGCTCTAGTTCAACAATGGGATCCTGGGTAGGGTGATAAGAAATGAAGAACAAGTCCTCATTTGTTTGGTCATCTTGTTTAGATATCAAACATCAACTTTGAAATCAATTTCACTAGCCACAATAACGCTTATGATAACAAACCTTCAAAACTAGTAAAATGATTTTTCCAGGACGTCTAAGATGCTGATTGAATAGCAATCAGAGTGCGTAGAATTGAAACGACTATTATCTTGGCATTAGCGCTTTGACGACCGTCGTCAAAATGCACCAAGGAAATCGGGTAGAAAAAGACAGTTAATGAATTAGGCATAGTAAAACAACCTAAGCCCAGCTATTATACAATCTGTATTCATCGATGATAGTTAGTCATTTTCGCACCATTTCGCAATAGAAGAAATGATGAGAAATTCAAACCGACAAATAAGGGTTAAAGCAGAAGGGGGAAAATGCCACAACCGAAAAATAGACCTTATGGAAACCTCACGACTATCTGACATGAACTTCTCAAAGTGTGAGCAAGAGTCAAAGTACGAACCCCAGGTTAAAACAGCCATGAGTTTGTGCATTTTTCTGCACTGACACAAAGCCACTTCTTGTTATTTAAGGAAACATGGAGTAAACGTATGCACAAAGCGATTTTGTGGAAGAAAAAAACGAGCACCAAGTGACAATATACGAGCACTGAATTCCTGTCGGATCTCTACTATTGTACTCGGGAGCAAAAAGACGAACGGCAAACGTTAAAAAAACACTTTCCTCTGGCTCGGAAGCGAACAACTCACCCAAGTCGGTGCACAAGCCATAAAAGCCCCCGTTGTGCCGCAGGTGGAGGCGTATGACCCGTCACGAACTTGCGGTTCCATGAGATAGTTCAATATGCGTTTCGTTGTCTTCAAATTGATTAAATGCAAACTCGCATGTGGACACATTTCCACATAACCACGAAGCATGATGAACAGCGCACCAGCTTGGGTGGCATATTCGGCAGCTATTCCACTGTCCAAAAATCCCAGCAGGTGATTGATCAGCCCAGTCAGTGTGCCATCCAGCTGGGATGCAACAACATAGGTTATAGTTTGATTTACAATTTGTAAGATTCCCAGATCAACTTTAACCAATCAAACGGTCGTATAAATTTGTATCTTTCGCTTCTGTAACAATCTTATTGGTAGGAATTCACAATGAAAAATAGTGACCAGTTTTACTGAAAAGCAGATCTGCAGAGTAATTGGGGAAAAATATTTTTAAGGGAGAGGGCTGCTGTTGTTTTCAGCATCTTATTCGCGGGCACATTCATACGTGCACCTGGGTGTCCAGGAAAGCTGCAAACTGATTCAGATCAAAGTTGTCTGAATATCGATGCGATATTATAAAATCCCTTAGGTCAAACTTACTATCCCCGATCCATGGATCGGTTGCACTGGTCAGTTTATGGCTTTCCACTTTTCACCGGTTTGTAGGCTGGTTACGTGCTACGTGCATAATACTGATGAACGACGCAGTGATCCTGTGGTAAGTTTACATTCTTAGGAGGAAGAACAATGTGCTCATTATACCGAAATGTCACAATTCTCTCTTTCGAAAACAGCAAGCTGACAATTCGTTTTGTGTAATGTGGGATGACGAACACGATACCTAACTTAAAGCTATTAGTTCAGAAGCTAATCCCAACACAGCGATTTAAATCGTGCACGCAATCTGAAAGTACAGTAAATCAAAAGAAATAGTCGAAACGAACAAACAGGAAGTGAAATAAACTCAGCTCACCCTCTGTCACTTACAATATTTGTTTCACGAAACGCGTAGAATGTCCGTAAAACAGCCAGAACTGTACTGGCCAACTGCTGCCGAATGCTTGGCCTCGGAGCAAGCAGCATAAAAAGCCTAGGATTGGGAAATAAATAACCAGAAGAAAGAAGAAAATCAGACAGCACGAGAATCTTTGTTGGATTCCTGTAGAATATGCATTCAAATTCGGTAATATGAAATGATATTGTTCATATGTGGATACTTCATCATACACTCCACACGTCTAGCACGACTGAGGATCGCTAAAAAGGAGTAAACATTTATACATTGTTTCTATGGCGTTCAGTGATATATTCGAATCCGGATACTGCGTACTGAATCGTTTAGTGGACAAAGCAAATTTCTTGTAATGAAACTTGACTAAAATCCATAGTGTCAAAATGTAATTTGGAAGCCGGGACTAGCCTTCATAAATGTTGACACGCTACTGATCATCACCAAACACTCTGGAATATAAAAAAAAGGATGTTAAAAGATTCTCTAGGCACTATGGCTGCCTTGCACTATCGTGAACGGTTGAACGTATGCTGTTTGGTATCATCAAAGACCACTCAAAAAAAATTTATTTGTTTGACTGCCAATGGTCAAAAGGCATCATGTTCTTCACTATCTACTAGACAACCATTTAGTGGAAAGTGGTGTTCTCCATCGCCTTGTTAGTTACCAGTCCTGACCTATGGAAACCCTATGTGGTCTTATACTGGTCCAAGTTTCAGGATCATGATTGCCAGTTTCTCCCACCACCCGTGTAGGCGGCCTCGGTGTGTCTATGGGTCACCTTCTTCTACACTCATATGTGTTGCATGCGATGGAAAGACCATATCGGATAGTTTACCAAATGAGTGAGAAGGGCCAAGGTTGGCTTCAGTCCAACATGAAAATCAGTGAATGTGTATTGAAGATAGGAAATAAACGCTAACGTTCGATGGCAAGTTGAGAGTTAAGACTATGAAATATGTTCAAATCAAAAGCGATGAGATTCCCAACCGATGTTAATAATTTGAGAAAAAACAAAATTATTCAGAGACCGGGCCAAATTTTGATAGCCTTTCTTTCGAAACGTTCATCAAAACCGACAAACGAAATCACTAGAACGGATATCGAACTCATGGTCATTCATCCGGTGCATTACCAAGTAAGTAGTAAAATATCGTATTCTACGAGAAAAACCCCATTCTAGAAAGCTTACAAGCATGGTTGGTTGGGGCTAGTGTATAGGAAATGCATAAGCCAGCGACACGCTTTCGGACTGGTCCCGGCCATACGCAGAAGAAGGCCGAGCCATTCGGAATTGATTTGCGTAGCCATGTCCCTTAATGCAGAACTGCTAGCACTCTGTGCGTCTGACAAACAGCCTTCGATGTTCAATTTGGTTCGCGGATGTAGACAGAGAAACGTGTGAAATATGAAGTGGGATAACAGTCGAGTACCAATCACTCCACGCTCAGGTTCGTGGCGCAAACTGTTCGAATCCAACTGAAAATAAGCGGAAACACAAAAAGGGCAGTGACAGACTGATGTTCTTGCGAAACACTGTACACGAGTGAAACCAATTAGCGGGATCAAAATATCATATCAAAAAACAACCCTTTATTGATTTCCCTTGTTTGTTGCACTGTAAATATGTACCATTTTTGGGAGAGAACTGGGGCTATGGAAGGAGTGCTGCGTGGGTGGAGGAAGTGACCGGTGGTGATGGGAGGATTCGAACTCATGACCTTTGCGTCTAAACACCACGACTTTATCAACTTTATCAACATCGGGACGAAACGGTGGAATTTTCCTCAAAAGCTCACTCATTATTTTGCGGTGTAGCTATCTCAGAGCGATAAAACTGCATTTGTCCGCCAAAATGCCTACGAGAACATTTTGTGCCGTGATGCGCACGCAATTCTGATACAACAATGGAATGATTTGTAGGCACATTGTTGCTGTAGTAGTGGGGCTCAAAGATGACGGAACGTGTCGGATAGAGACTTCTTAGCAAACTCAACGATTGGCCGCACTGTTTAGAAAAATCAGGTCGGTTCAACATTGCCACCAGACAGCCCCTCAGACGCGCACTGCACCTCGACTGTGATTGGACCCTGTCGTATCACTTTTAGGTATTCCAGAAGAATACTGGAATAACGAGCATAAGGTTTCATTAGCACAAATAATCACCCTTCAATGCTCTTCTCATATACACTGCTTAACGTCCGTTCCAAACGCAAATTTCAGTGACATTCAAACAGTAGGTAAATAAGAATGAACTCGCTGATCGAAATCCATATTCATTTTGTCCGGATAATTCCTCACGCGGTGTCAACATCCAGCTTGACATTGGATAATAAAAGCACCGTTTCATCCTTGTTAAGAATCATCAGCGATGGAGATCCATCGCATTGGAATTGGGACTCGAACCCGAGACGGACGGTTGTGAGTCGAACACCCGGGCATTGCGCTAGCCAGGCTGATTCACGATCGCTGATCAAACATTAACACTATATCACACGGTGCCCATATCCGTTACTGGATTTTGCAGAGCACAGACATTTGAACGCACCAGAGGAACGATACTACATGATGAACCATTCGGAAAAATCTCTAAATCTCACACTACGAAAAAATATCAAATCCATAATCACTGGATCAATGAGCCATTAGTCTTTGAGGAAATATAGAGCAACTTGTTATTCGTCACAACTGCTGAACTGGTTTTACTATGACTGAAGGCCGTATTTGGGAGTTTGTAACTCCTGAACACGGCTGATAACCAGCGGTACTCATGGACTTTGGAGATTGGTGTTGTTCGTAACCCAGATTGACGGTTTCTACAAGATTTTGATCGCTGATCTCGGCGTTTACGCTGGAAACGTTTCCCCACCTGTCGAGGAACCATCGTTCGTGCGCATTTCGAACATACTTGATATTAGGTTTGGCTTTGTTTGCTTGGGTGACGTTGAACTGGTGGTGAATTCATGAGACCTTCAGCTGTTGAGGTGGGTATGTAATGTTGCGGGTTTTGACGTGTTGTAACTTGCCCTCAGACCAGAGAAACCTGATCTCTTGAGCTTGGTGCTATTTCATCCATTTCGGTTCTCTGGACATTTAGTGATTTGATTTTGCGAGTGGGCTTGTAGGAAGTTGAGGCTCATAATTGCAAGTTGATAAGATTTTAACCCGACAGGTTTTCTGTGGCTTCTTTTGGTTGGTTGGGCCGTTTGGTCCACATCGGATTGTAAATTGACTTACGTTACCTGCATGAAAACTGCACCATCCACCTATCGCATTTTGGCATGTCACTCAAATTCAAGAACTCATCCTTATTTTCGGATTTGTCTCTTTACGTACTGAACTTAGTAAAAACTACTGGTCCCTATTTAGTTCCCACTGCATTGCGCTTGATTCCTGATGTCCAATGCTGTCTGCTCCACAATTCCATGTGCTCAGTCAATTGTTTTTGCTCTTTACTGGCGATGAACGAAAGCTTTTAACCGAAATATACGGGCCTAAAAATCATATAAACACGAGTGCAGTATCAATGCGGTACACCTGAAGAATGCTAAACTTTTTAAAAACTTTGGGCATCCTTTAGCTGATGTGCTCAAAACTCGGACTTCACTCAGATTGAAAATCAACCCATGTTGATCCTCGTGGATAGTTTTCAGAGAAAATGGATACACCATTCTTTTGGCTATTTCCGGCTCGTGTACTCTTGTGACAAACTTTATCTCAGTTTGTTCGGCGCAGACTGTCACCATCTATTCACTTGACTCAGTGTACGAGGTTTGGTTTATATTGCGCTTTGAACCATTCATCTGGTCTTGAAATGGATGTTTCTCATGCTTTCGGATGGCTCTTGGAGGACAGTTGTGCTTTGGGATTGAAGTACTGTTGCAATCATTTCGAAGATCTCCTTGTGGTATGGCGGAATGACTTTTAGGGTAGACTGGGGCCCGCAATTCGTTTCTCTGCTCACCCTGTGCATGCCTCTACTCCAGAAATCGATATGCATAAATAGAGTTTTGGTTGAATGTTGGGTTGTTCGATACTATTGACCACTTGCATTACAACTTGGGCAAGAAACCCGTATATGAGCGGGTGCATCACATTTCTTTTGATTTTATCCTATGCGGTGACATTAACTTTTGAAGCGAACATACAAGATAAGGTAGGTCCCCGAATTAACAAAATGTTTGTTTTTTTCCAAAGATTTTTCCGAATCGTGTTCTTGGAAAAGTTTTTTGGTTGCATTTCTTACAGGAACTAAGTCGATTGAAGTGAATATTGCCAGGACGCCGAAATAAATCATTATTTTGTCTTCTTTCTGAAAATTATTTAACGTGGCTTACTGATTGGTTTGATCATCTCTTCAATGGTACTAAAGGTCTTCCTAATTTCTTAACCAAGTTAAAAGATGGAATTCTGGCGAAAGAGGGAAGATTGGTCTCGATGAAACGCACTCTATGTGCCTTTGGCAATCCGTGGGCTTCCGCTGTGCTTGAGGCCTCGGTTCTTGTATTCTGACATTCCTCGTTGTTAATTTTTGCATACTGCGCAAATGTTTCAATCTTTTACCGGTTTTATCCGTTGACTTTTCAGCAGGGTCAACGGTGAACAAGCGTTGGGTGACCATTCCGTTCGGTTGCCGTTGTGTACTCTCGATGGCAAAAGGCTGCAGAAAACGAATTCGTCATCGAAAGACGAGCCGGCAACCATAGAACTGACCTATTTGTTACATCTCTTCGACTCTTGCGGGATCCTAATCCAAGCAAGGGTGCAACCCACGCAGTTATACCGCGTAAAATCAACCAGTTGAGCAGATAGCGCTGTTAGTTAACGACCAAAACCGGAGGACGCTGGTGCAGGGTTAATGGTTGCACAAGCTAAAAATGGACTGAATCAAGAAAGTTACAAGACCACTCCAAAGAGTATTTGGACATTCCTCTTGAGGACCAATGGTTACCCGCCTAAATTACGTCAGCACGTGGCATCTATCATGGTAAGATCATCATAAAAACTATATAATAACTATTAGAAGAAACGAAGATCAATTGAAAATAAAAACGTAGAACTAACAAAGGACCTAAGAATGATTGAGATCAGGAATGAGTCAATAGTTATGAATACCCAAAACGGAAGAGCACGATGCTCTCATCAAATGGCCGAACTTCAAACTGAGAAACACCACAACGATGGACTACCTTGTTAACTCGAATAAACGCCAACCCACTCAGTTTCTTGGATGACACGAAATGCGCGCTAAGGCAAATCACAGACCCTATAATGTGCCGCACAAGACCATTCAGAACTCATTCAGACACAGACACCTGCAGACCTAGAAAAAGACCACCGGCTGACACAGGAAGGATGGTCATTAGAGTGGATAAAGCCGACTAGAAACTACTTATATATACATATATATATATATTTAGATTTGAGAAGGCGTACATTGAGTTAATACGTTTATCGTGACGTTTCGATCCAAACTAGAGTCCTTGGTCGGATCGAAAAGTCACGATAAACGTATTAACTCAGTGTACGCCTT
>LUCM01010770.1:0-135173 GCA_008360955.1 Fasciolopsis buskii | reverse complement strand
CCTATATATATATATATATATATATATATATATATATATATATATATAGGAGGCAATCGTGGTTAACAGATTTATTTGATACAGTGATATAATTTCTAGTTCGTCAGAAGGGAGAAAACAAAATAACCGAATGGATTATGAATAATAATGACTACAGTGGTGGTCATACAAACACGTAGCAAGTAGTATTTTTTCGCTGACTGGTATTCTGTTACATAAACCGATCGATACTAGCCCGTAATGTGTTTTGACTGAAAACCAATTGATCAATGGCGTGTCCTCAAAGTGTACTTATGCGTACACTTGAATTGTACGTGTCAGTATCCGATGTATCGATTTCTAGCCCCAATGTTGTTCCAACCTACCATCGCTCAACCTTAACACCAAAAAGAATCACCCTAAACAGTAGTTTCGAAGAGGAAACACACTCCACTTAAGGATATGGTCAAACCGCCATTAACCGTTCGACTAAAGCCACTATATGTTAGCACTCCCGACATATGGAATGCTCGTGTGGCAATCCCATTACACAGCATTCTCCGAGACAGTTGATACTTTACCAATGCGTAGAGGTGGTCAATTCACAAAATGGAGATACTGCCGTGAAAAACCAAATCAATGATCCCAATCTGTTGGGATGAACTAGACCCACGGACCAGAGTGGAGATTTCGCTGCCGGATAACTTTAGAAACTGGAGTAACGCGAGGTCATTAACACTAACCTATTCGAAATCATTCGGTCTTATAAGTTTCAGCATAACTCCGTTCCTGTTTGTTTGCCAACCTCTCAATGTCGGCTAGACAATGTCGACAGTGGATGACTAAATCTAAATTCAAGATACGGTTAACTGTAAGCACAGCCGTTTGTTAACTTGCTGCAAGTACCCATTGTTGGATAATACACCAAACATGTGCTCCATAGGTTGGCTGTGGATAAAAATTCACTATGAAAAATGAGCTCCTTTTGCTACATGTGTGCGTTACATCATTGCCAGAACATAAGCCCAGGCGTCATCTGTCCAGAATCGAATTCAATTCAGTTCCGTTTGCAAAACAGTTAAATTCGTATTAATTTGTTTTAACTTTAACTGCTGTCTCAGAGCACTGAAAACCAGCAGAAGAAAAGCTGTCAGATCGGAAACCAAAAGAACAATTGGGGATATAAAATATTTCGAATGCATAAACTCTACTGACCGAGACATTTAACGGTATCGCCCATTCTCCAGTCATCCCTTTGCGGTGATCTCGTGAACCCTTTAATCTAACTCGATCGACTAGAGGAAGTGAACTCGCTATGGTTTCCATTTATTTTATCTATATCATGAACTGAGCACTTCTGCCAACCACTACTTATTTCAGTAAATAGCCCACCTCAAAGAAATTGATCTGTGCAGACGTGCAGAACATATAGCAATCAACCGAACCCGTTCCAATTAAGTTCCAATTCAACCGATTTACCTCCAGGACCAAATACTCTAACCCGCAATAAGGTTGGTCTTGCTTGACGCCTAAGAAACATGGTCACTGTGGACGGATGCACGAAGACTTCTGGCGCCTGAGCGTCGTTGTGTTCATAGTATTGGCAACGCATGGTGGGAGACTTGTGTCAGCAACTCAGAAGTTGGGTATAGGGTGTTGGGCCCTAAGGTCGGATCTTCAGAGAAAGAGACTGAAGTGAATGGGACATGTTTTGCGCATGTTCATAGAACGTTATAGGCTGTTCTTCGAGGCAGGTACTGGTTAGAGAATGGATCCAGGTGGTCAGTCGATGGCAAGGCAATGAGCTAGTCAGAGGAAGTCAGCTGAAAATACCTGATCGGGGCCAACGGGATGCCCTCTCCTCCCAATCGATGGTTGGAAACAATAAATGATATCCCTGAATGCTATAGAATTCTGTATTCGAAATCTAACCTTGCCCACACAGATGTTCCGCCAATAATTTTTCAGTCGACCGTTCGTCATTTCTCGTTCTCTTTTTCTAATTTGAGTAGATGACGCTGTGAGCACGCTCCTGCAAGGTCATCATCATCATCGTTCAGTGTTAAACAGAAAGACAAGCCTTACTGACTGCTGCCTATTCTCCAGAGTTACACATTTATATAAAAAGAGTGAATATCCAAGGGGAACAGGGAGTGGACCTACAAATGCGGGAAAAGATAAGATGCCACTGTAACCAACACACGGAACATAGTCTAACTGTACAAACGCATTTTTTCAATCATTCTGATCCGATAGAAAACGACAACACGATCGCCACTGTTCACGATTCACTGTCATATCCTTCAGTATCTACAGCCAGCTAGTTGACGAGTCTTTCGGAACCCAACCACGAAGACGTGAGACACCTACTCTAACTAAGTTCGCTGTAAGTTTTCGAATCCCGCGTTGCCACGTCATCTGTTGGCCTAAACATGGTTTCTTCCATTCCTTGCGAGGACCATAGTAGCGAGTATTAGACATACGCAACACGTGACCCAACCAGCGTAGTCTGCTAAGTTTCATACGATGAAACAAGCTATTCCGGCACTTAGCACTAGATTCCTGACCTCCATATTAGCCACCCGGTCACTAAATCCAATTCTATCCGTACTACGTAGACATCGGGGGCCGAAAAATCCAAGCGACGAAAATCTCCCACAGGAATATTCAATGTCTCGCAACCGTACAACAGAACTGAGTGCACTGCGGCACAGTACAAACGAACTTTCAACTTCAGTGAAATATCAGGCCGACGCCACAAGCACTTCAATCCAGCGTAAGCTGCTCGAGCCTTGGATATAAGCGTATTTACCTCCATTGCCGAGCTATCATCGTTCGACACGCAGCTACCAAGATAGGTGAAATGGTCTAAAATCGTGAGTTCCTCTCCACCCAACAACAAGTTCGGCACTGCTGTCGTCCAGTCCTACAACAGCACTTGAAGGGGCAAAATACATGCCAAACCGAGCAACCCATCTCGATAGTCTATCTAGTGCGCGTTGTGCATGGTCCGCAGACTCGAGAAGACACACAACGTCATCTGCGTAATCTAAGTCACATAACTTCCCTCCATTTCCCAGTTTGACTGCTACATCCCGGAGATCTCCTAAAGCATCTTCCATTACCTCGTCCATGACGAAGTTGAACAGGAATGGAGGGATGGGACACTCTTGTCGAACGCCACTAGTCGTTTCGAATGAACGTGACAGTTCCTCGTACACCCTCACGCGACCGTAGGTATGCGAGTACAATGCTCGGAACAGGTTCACAAACTTCGTTGGCATACTCTCCCGATGGGGAGCACCGAGTAGTGCTGGTCGATCCACGGAGGCGAAAGCACCTTTCAAGTCGAGGAAGACTACGATCGTTGGACGCCGATGCGTGTGACGCGTTTCGAGTATCTGTCGAAGATTGAATATCTGGTCGATGCAATCTCGACATGGACGAAATCCGGCCTATTGTTCGCGGATATTACTCCTGCGAATCGGTGTCAAACGGCGCTGTATTATCGAAGCTAACATTTTAGTAATTATCGGAATTAAACTAATCTCACGATGATTGCTACAGACATTCCGTGTGCCCTTCTTGAAGATGTGTACAATCAGTGACTCACCCCACGATAACGGAATACGCTCCTCGTTTCAAATATCACGAAGCAAGGAGGTAAGTGATTTCACTAGAGCTTCCCCACTCAATCTGAAAAGAACTGGGGGAAGGTTGTCGGGACCGGCTGCTTTTCCGCTGTTCAGAAGTCGAATATTCGACTGCACTTCCACTTCCGTTGGAGAATCAAGTTACAGCTCCCAAGGATTCACAGCTCCAGACGTCGGACTAGATACGATAGCGTGTGGCCAGCTAAACTGATCCTTGAAGTGCTCTGCCCAACGGTCCAGTCTTTCCTGTCTACCATGGATGAGCTCTCCATTCCTATCGCACACGACTTCACTAACCGAAGTTCGCCGCGGTGTCGCCCACCGCTGTCGCGCATTAGCATAAACAGTCTTCCACTGTTACCTGAAGCGGACGCCACTTCCATCTCTTCAGCTACCTTAACCCACCAGTTTTCACGGTCATGCATAGAGCTTATCGTCAACTCACGCTGTAACTGTGGACGCAACTTACTCATTTCCTTGCAGTTAGACAGCTGGCGTTTTTGCTCCATTAGACCCAGTGCCCCTTGCGAGATCTAGTGTCTCTGATGAATGCAAGAATCACGACCACATGCGAAATCTGCTACCAACTGCATCGCCTGCTTACTTTGATCCCACTGTTCGTCTACACTGCTGCTCGTCGAAGTTCTTATCTCCTCGGGTAGTTTCTGTTCGTAGCTGTTGTGAACAGCCGAATCAGACAAACGTTCGACAGCCAATCGGGTTTGTGGCCTGCCTCCATGTCCATTCAGCTGCAGAAAAAATCGCACTAAAACTAACGCATAGTCCGACTCGACGTACGTTGTCCAGTATGATCTACAGTTCTGGACAGAACCGCGCCAACGGTAGCTAACTGCGATATGGTCAATCTGACTCAGTGTACCTGTCGAGTTAGAACGCCACGTCGTCGTGCGATGCGAACTGTGTCAGAGATTCGTACTAGATAGGAATAAACGATTGTCACACAGAACTGTTTGTTGAGCAGGCAGGGCAAACTGACCACCTAAACAGGACTCCGGTGCACTCAGTTTTCCAGCTTGTGCATTAAAATCCCCTACCACCACTACAATGTCGGAGCGTTTGCTCTTCCGATCAAGGGTAACAAGGTCATCGTAAAACCCGTCTTTCTTCAAGTCAGTGCTGCAGTCTGTTGCAGCGTATGCCGAGATGACAAATAAACTGCGCTTAACACTACTATCCTTTCGGAAGCCGGCTGATCTCTGCAGTCTCACGGCGCACAAGCGACTGTTGACTGGGACCTAGTCTAGAAGGGCTGTTTCAGCCTTCTCACTCAAGACTATCCTTACACCGCGTTGACCCAAAACTTGAGCTACTTCGTCTCCTGAAATGTGAAGGATATATTTTGATGGGACATTTGGCGCAGTAAGTTGAATTACCCTACTCGAATCCTGAATTCACGTTTCACTCACGCGGCAGACATCAATCGAAAGTGAGTCCACTGTCAGAGCCAAACACGCCTGTTGGCCAGCCTGCATTAAAGTGCGCACATTGAAGGAACCCAGATTTAGAGGCTGATGAGGCTCGAGAAAATGTGAGCTAACAAACTGAAAACCACCTACTACACTACTTGACAACGAACCGTTGCGAGTATCGGGCGCGTTATCAATGGAGATACTATGGGTAGGCAGAAGGAGCAAACAGATTGGGTTGGAGAAAGAAGAGACAGGTTGAATAAAAGAGAAGGAACTCTGAGCAGTAGCATACTCATCACTACCCACCCCGCCCGATGCAATCGGCAGCGTAGTCCTGATTATCCTGCGCGACGATCGATGCAGTATGGAATTATTTGAAGGCGTGTAACTCATGGGGAATAATGGACGGGTACTGCTAGGGAGTCCAGCCGCTAAGCAGAAGAACGATTAGGGTTCTCAACCAAAGCCTTTGGTTCTGACAAGAACCTAACCGCAAGGCAGCGGGGTACAGCTGAGTGGGCGCCCATCTACTTGGATCAATTAGTCTTCCACTCGTTTTTACGACTGAGCTGCTAACTCAGATCAAACCTAACTTGGAGGACCAGGAGACTACTTCGTCAGGCCTCCACGTATTGATCTTCCAGGCATGATTGGATCTTCGGCTTGAAATAAGCCACTCTGCATAGCTCGTTTGATCATGGAGACACGCAAGCCGTCACACCACGTCATGGTGCGGTTTCGTTGTGCAAGGTCAATGGTTGTAAAAACTGAAACCGAGCCTCAAAGATGCTTACGCAATTCACGTACTGCATTTATGCAATACTACACGAACAGGAGTGTTCAGACACTGAAAATTACCGCACACAGTGTCGGCAACATCCATTTACGCCAAACTGTATAGCAACATTTATCTTACTGCTACGGTGTACACTCCGCCTCTAAATGACAGCTGGATATCACGTCAACATCACAGAAACCTCAAGATAGTAAACATCAATTGGGCCTTTCGTATACACAAGAACGAATTCATCCGAAGTATGACAACGTGATGAGGTGAATCTACTCAAGTACATAAACCTATTCACCTCACTCAAACCTCATCAAAAACAAAAATCGAGTTCCATTCCGAAAGCGCATCAACATCTCCAGCCTAAAGTCCTCGAGATTGTCAACCAAGCAGAGGTTGGCGGTTACTCCATATTAAGGAAGCAATTCAGCCAATCGGATGGCAGCAAAAAACAAATGAAAACGGTCGGTCCGAAGGGGATGTTTAGAAAACGTCCAGATCAATTGGCTCCAAGTGTATTCGCGTTAGAAAAACCAAGTACTCACTGTGAAAACGATTCTTGTAGATATAAAATGAAGCGATTTAGCAGCGGACAAAGATGCTGAGTAGATAAAAAGGAACTAATAGATCATCTTCTAATCAGATTCAGTAAATTGGTCTTCAAATGAATATCACCGTTAAACTAGGAAATCAACCAACAAAGATTTAAATCCTGAGTGTAAAATTTTAATGCACAATAAAAGGCGTGACCAAGTGTGCATTTCACTAACGGCAAAACGTTAGCAAAAGAAGAACGGGTGAAAAACAAGAGTCGACACAAGCGGTTCTACAGTGACGATCAAAAACGCTTCACTAATCGCTGATTATTTACGAGCTGTGTATTGGAATCCAAGGGATATGAGTGACCATTGCAAGAAATTAGCTACGGCCAAATTATGATGCACACAGTGCATCTCCAACTGAATTCGGGTAAATCGCGGGTATCGCAAGTGTACAAAGGCTACAAGGCAAGCCAAATTAATACTGTCTACAAACGTGCACAAAATGTCAACCTACCAAAATACCTTCGCATAGCCCGCGGATCGCATCGAAATAGTCCTTCGAGAACACGTTTCTATCGCGCAAAAACGCCCAATTCTCCGCCCAGATCTGATTTGCAATGCGTTTCGGCATATGGCACGATCGGAGACTATCGGAATGCAGCAGAGCAGGTGGCGAAGTTCGCTCGCATTCCCCTGCACCACGACCGGGAAATGAAATATGAGTCAGGCTGTCCGGAGATTCGCTCAATCGAAAATCGGAAGCACGATCTGCCTTGGGTGTACCTACGAGATAGTGTTCAGCAGAAGATTGATCAACACGATTTTAGAAAGAGCATGCTCGATCTGTCGATCTTACTATTACGATAAATTGAAGTGTCTATCGGAAGCTATTCTTTCAGTGAAAAATGCGGAACTACATAAAGTAATAAAAATTACATAATGGTAACAAAAAGCATGTACATATAACGTAAGTAAAACATTTAAACGGAAAATGCAATGATATCTAGTACAGTAAATGTTGGCTGAGATAGCGGTTAATTCAAAATTTAAGTCACGAAACCATGACTGATTTTAATAATGGGCAGCTGGCGCTCGATAACCTTTCCGATCAAAATTGCAATCATTCACCATAAACTTGCTGGATGCAAAAGTATCTTTGAGCTGCACAGGGTCACGTTGAGCCCAGAAACGATTATAAGACCGACAGTAATGGACGACTAAACACCAAGTCGTACTCAACTTGACTAGCACCTTGTTTCAGATTTCATGCCTACTCCGTATCGGGGAGGGGGAGTTCGGAATTTGTCACTGGAAATGAGGTCGACCTGTAACCGAATTCCCAGTTTTTTACAAAACGGACATATACTCCACAGAAAGAGCTAAAATGAAATGGCGACTGTCATTCCAATATTTTTTGATTCAGTTAAATAATACATGTTAGGCAACACACACGATTCCCCAGTGTTCGGTTGATACAGTTTGCTATCTTTCCGAACTCTGCAATGTTGCGTTCACCGCCAATAACACCCGCGTGAAAGAATGTCACATGGACCGGCTCACACCACGTGCACTCATTTGTTATGCTCATCTAACAGCAGCAAAGTTAGCAGCTGTATAGAGTTTAAACGGCATTTTTTCAGTACCATTCTCAACGTGAAATTCACTCTTATGTTGCAAGCAATCGTGTTATACGAACGGCTCCCAATGGACTCACTGAAGCAACCTAACGTGATCACAGGAAAATTATAACACGCCTAAATCCTAACTGAACCACGTTTGTGCTCATACCCTGATTCCGAGCCCTTCTGTAACATTATGGACGGTTGCACTTAATTTACCTATTTTGAAGCAAGCCTAGGGCCAACCAAATGCCTCTATTAAGAATAATAAATTCATGTGATCGATCTTTCACGATTTCTTATTCTCATCATTTTTCTCATTTGCATAGACGGTACTGTGAGACAGCAACTAAAACCAGAGCACCCCGTTGCAAGTTTAACAATTATAAAAAATGAACTGAACTGACCCACCTAACGATAATGTGACTTGGAATGAAAAGAGTTACACACAATATGGTGTTTTGAAAAAACGATGATATATGATTTTGAATCGCCGTTTTCCGAGGCTGGCAGCAACATGAACAGCGCTGACTCCCCGCTGTCTGTAGGTTTGCTGAAAAATTCCAACGTTATTTCATTCGAAGATATCTCTGGAAACTTTAAAAACTGAATACTTTGTTGGCTTTCCATCAGCATAACCCCCCTTTTGAACTACGGCTTGAAGGACTAATGATCTAACTGAGTGATTCTTACAAGTAATGAAGTTTCCCTTCGTCATCTGCTCCTCATAGAATGCCTGAAATCGATGTCTCACTCCTGCCGTTGACTCCGTCTTGTGATAATTCTATCATCGCTCATTTATTCGACAACGGAATACGTGAGTATTACTACTTTTCGTATTCGGATAGTTTGCTTGGTATTGTTTGCTTTATGATCATCATCTCGCCCTCAACTATGACCATGTCCTTTTGTCACTCGCCTGGATAGTCCTTCATCCAAAAGTACTAGTCTGTCGCGAAACGAATACCAACGTTGCCAATTTAGTTGCACATGATGTTTCAATGTAGCAGATGCCAACTGAGCATTAGGTGGACAGCATCGAGCTCTGCGCGTGAGGGTAAGGACAGCTCATCCAAATCGCATGCTTCGAAAAGCGAGAAGCTGTGCCCGAGAATGTGTAACAAGACCGGCAAGAATCAGGCCCTATTATAGGTCATTTCTTTGGTCTGTGTATTCATTTTCTCATTTCACAGGCTAGCTTGGCATTTCTCATCGTGGCGGAGTGACTAATCAGTATGAGTTGGAACGTCTACATGACTCGTCGACTGTGCTGTTTTTTGAGGGTCATCGAATACATTAACTGCACATGATGCATACAAACCCGCTATTACCAAGCCACAACTGAACTTCAGCCTAATTGATCTAAGTCGTTATGTATCAAAATAAATCCAACTTATTGGTAGACATCAAAATTTTATTTGAGTCATGGAATAGTGCGTTTGTGCTGAGTCCACTTCAAAGTGATACGTTGACTCGTCGAAAGTTATTTGCCGCGCAGACAAGGCAACTTTTCTTAAGAACAAAATGTCACGAGTTTGGTCCTTCTTTTGCCAGTGGTATGTAAAATGTTGGCAAAAAGAGTTGCATCGGAAGCAGAGAATAGGTTTCGCGGTGATCGGGGACGAAAATAGTGAATGGTTTACTTATGGAACCACGGAAGGCGGTCGGCCAGGGGTAAATATACGTCTTACCAATCAGAGAAAGATGAATACGTTTTGTAACTCATGGTTCCCTACATGTCCGAAATAACAGCAATCAGAAACGAGAAATAAAACAGAAGTCGTGGAATGAAATCACTTTGGAACAACCCACAACATGTGACGAAACATACATACGCACGCACACACATGCGAACGGAAAGTGCACTGAACGTACCGTCCACGTTTACTGTGGGCTTTGGGCCGTCGTAGGTCGGTTGTGGCCGATTTGAGTGGGATTCTTCTCCGGTGATCCTACGCCTTGTCATCAAGCCTTGCCGTAGAGCAGCGTGATTCAAATCCATGCGTTCGTAGAATAGCATATAAGCACTCCAGTATCGTGTGCGTCTTTCGACAGAACGACCTGCATTGACCGGTTATTGTATGAAATCGAAAAGGACGAAATTGAAACGGGTTTCCTTGCCTTGTTCCTTATTGTAGAACAAAAGTTTAACTCTCACTAGAATCTCATTTGATCGTTAGGAGCGTGAATGAATGATAAGTCCATTTAAGAATCACACGTTGGTTCCTCGGAGGATTTTCGTCGGTCAAGCGAGACTAACCTTCAGAAAGGGGGCGCAAGGCCCGGATGCATTAGTTTTTCTTCTCAGTAGTATGTTTTGCATAAGGATGAGTAAACAAAATTTGCCCGGAAGCCCACGACCGTTTTCACGGTTATTGCCGCTCATCAGGTATGCGTACCCAGTACTCTCTGTCCAAACATCCCTTTGAAATTTAGATTACATGAGCATCATCACCGCTTACTGGTGCACAGGTGAAGCTGACTGCAATGTGCCATGGTTGCTTGTCAGTTAACTCTTAAATTAAACTTGAACCAGAATCCTGGCTTCCTAGGTTTATTTCTGCGTTCAGTAACGTGATTTACGGACCAATAACCTTAAAATTGTTACTGATATAATGCAGATTACCTCTGGGAATCTTCAACGACTGAATTTAGAATTGTAATTTATGATTACGGATCGACATTAGTGTGCACTGCATCACTCCAGCTTCTCCGGTGAGCTGATTTGTCTAGCTCTAGTCAGACCAGCCGATCTAACTAATTCGGTGTTATCTTGAAATGACTATTGGAAGAGTGTCCTGTGGCTTCCTGATTGGGAGTTTAAGCATCATCAAAATTAAATATGTCCTTGTCAAGCTTCCTCAAAGGGGGTAAGGGAAAGATTTTTCGCAGACAAATTCTACTCGTGAAATAACCTATTGGTAAGCTTTCTTCCGAGATAACCTAGGTAAAACCTGTCGTAATCCTTGCATTCAACCTGAAACACGGCATTTTACCAATACTCCAATAAAACTCGCCCCTCGTCTTTTCGGGATTTCGAACGGCTTATGACTAACTATGATACCCTCGCAGAGTCATTTTCAAGGGAAAAGAGTTCCACAGATAAACTATACAACATTCAAACCACTGACTCCGACTCTGAACTGTATCACTTAGTGTCCCTACCTGTTGACAGTCCTCATCTCTTGGCCCTAATCAAAAGCCGGAAACACCAAACAGTGCCAAAACCGAAGTTAATTCCTTCATATCTCTGCGCCATGTCAGGCCACTTTTTTCAAACTTGCCTGGCTTGTCCAAAAGGAAAACGAAAAAGTAGATTATGTGTAGACATAAACGAAATGTGTCCAAGTCAACGAAGTGGTGTCAGCATCCAGCGCACAACTGCGCACCTCGTTGTCGCTCACCCAAACCCCCCACCGAACTTGAGCAGGGTATCAATACAGTGCATTCTGACAGCGTTTTGACTACTCTTTATCTCAAGACTGCTTTTGGTGTAATTGGAAAGCTCACATTCTGAGTTCCCAGAAGATAACCGAATGATTTCCATATGGTTTTTCATCCCAGAGTCACGAAGGTCCGTACGGACATGTCATCAAGCCGTCCATGTGGATTTCCTTACCGTTCCAAAATTTACGATACCGAATGAACCTCAGCTATGGAAATAATAAGCGAGGTTTTTTGCTAAGCATCTACGACCAAGACTGGTCGATTTCGTGACAAGTTTATAAATCTAATGGATGTTCACAGCAGTGAATCACACACGAATGCACATGATGCATAAACCAAAACGAGGTAACTAGTGGAACAGTGTACCATCAACAGCTCTGCTGGAATTGAAAGTCTAGTGAATACGGACAAGCACTGCTGGGTGTGGCAAGTAACTTTTTAAGGCTAGTTTCCACGTGACCGATTCGGTGGGAGTTGAACACATCCGGCGTTGGTACAGGCTGTAATAGATTAGACAAAAGCCACAAATTTATCCTGAGGTGGAGAGACGAACCGAGTGTTCGTTTTTTATGACATGCTTCTTGTATGAGCGCAGTTGAAGAGGGTTGCCCCATGGGCGTTAGGATCTACTAAAGTGGAGGAAGGAGAAACCAGCATCGTGACAATGAAACTTAGAAGGACGCAGGACCACATGTATCACTAGGTTAGGTGTGGTAACGAGCCGGGTGACAGCGAATTGCCGTCTATCACCAAAGTGAAAGGCATATCTGGGACTCGAACATCTGCATGTTCTGGAAGCAGACGCCTAGTCACTTGACCACCGCCGGTGGAAAATCCAGTCACGCCTTTCGCATCTAATACGTTCTGTCTCGCAACCTAAATATTTGGCCTCTATTGACAACATCGTGCTATTAACAAATAAATGCTCTATGAACGACTTTTCAACAAAATAGATTGTCATTCGTTTGAAATAACACCTCAAAGAACACTCACTGTTACTGATGCACTGTGGCCAATTACAAATCAAGAAAGCCAGTCTCGGAATCACTCGTGTTTTCCTATTTCATTGCCGGCATGAGCAGTTCGCTCATGTCAGTCAATTGACACGAATGTAGGATTTGAGCACAAACTGGACAAAATCATTAGAATCGCATCAAAGACAGGTCTAGGTTAAAACAAAAGATAAGCTATGCAGTTTTCTTGCTGAACAAAACGCATTGGGTAACATGCACAAAATGGAAAAAGAATTGTGCACGAAAGATGCTAAACACCACGGGTCTGGCGGCGATCAAGTGGTCGACGTTGTGGTGCTTCAACTTGAAGGTCACTGGTTCGAGTACTCCCAACGCTGATTAACTTTCCCAGTTGGCAGCCTTTTGGTGAACCTGCCCCCTTCTTGAAAATGATATGCGATGTACTTTTATTGATGAAAAGGAGGAGGTAAAAAACAACTTGCCGTCAGAGCTGACCACTTTGTATGTACCACCGAAGCATTCGTGTTCGAGTAACTCGTCGTTAAGTTCCACCGGTTCCACACTCGTATCGTTAAAGCGATACCAACGACCGTCACAATCGAATTCCGTGTCAGATCGGTTATGGCTTTCTCCCAGCGCGGAGCTGATTCTACTAGTTGGACTTAATTTAGTCCCATCCGCGTGGCGCAAATCACGTTCGGTGAGAGAAGGACTGCGACGTGGACTTCCGTTAGCACTGACCAACTCTACAGAATCCGTTGACAAATGGTCAGTAATCCGGTGCGTTCGAGTCATGCTGCTGGAAGAGCGCAGCCGAAACGCGAAAACGGAGTGGATGAGAGCGATCGTTAAAAAAACATGGAGAGTTTGGCAAATTCATTGTTGAGTAAACACGTCAATAACTCTCATTGTGCGGAAACAATATCTAGAATAGCTTAAATTTTAACGGACCCATAAGCTCAACCGGGGGAAAAACCGCATGATGCAAATTTGCGCAGCTAGACAAATGTCACTAAACTGACCTGAACCGCTGATCCCAAATCCGACTTTCACGTCTAACCGTTTACTCTTATTTCCGGGACAACAAAATTTCGATCCCAGTGGCATTGCCTCAAGTTGCGCTTTGTCCAATTTAAGTGATGAGTTGTTGTGAACGTATTTCAATAGGTCAGAAGAAAACTTACCAGCTGGTTTCACCAGGCAGACGAGTTTTCTTAATGGAGACAATTTTCTTAGAAGTTGCTTGACAACAATCGAATCGACAAATGCTATGAAGGTCTGCTCCTCATTTTCAGTGCGCTGAGCACTTGTCAACATTTAAAAGGCTTCGTTCTAATTCACTTATTCCGTTGGATAAGGATTCTCGCTCTTTAGGAGCCTGACGGGGTGAAGAGACGCAAGTGACTGGGAGCCTATTTTATTTTTTATCTTTTACTTCCTTTATTAATGAAATAGCAAAATAAATCATTTTTCAGGAGGTGGGACATACCTAACAGAGGGCTGGCAAGTGGGGAAGTTAACCGGCGGTGAGAAGATCCAAACCCATGACTTTTACATTTAAGCATCACGACCTAATGCATTTGACCACCACCCGTCGGTTCTTTCTCAGAATGGTCCAATGACACTTAGGAAATTCCAGGTTCACAATGTCATCGTCAATAAACTGAATCCAGGCATTCGTCAGAGCCAACTTCGTATGGAACTTAGTGTGACTGTTAAGTTCACGAAGCCAAACTGGATCTTTGGCTTGTTTTAGCTTCCCAAATATTCCCACAGAGCAATGAGGTTACTTCTGGAGCTCCTATACCCCGACGTCCATAAGGTGAAACTTGAAAATACCCTATTACAGCCACTGATCGAATAGGTTGCACTCTACAAACGTTATGTTGGCGAAATCCTTTGCGCGGTAGACGATAATGTCGATATTATACATACACACACACACTCAAGCTGCACCCATTCAACAAGGCCCTCCAAAATATCCAGTTTACACTTGAAAAGGAAGAAGACGATAGAACAGCATACTTGGATATGTGCCTATGTCATCGGACGGATGGCTCCGCACAGTTGTCCGAACTGAAAAATGTTAAATGGAACGGCCGGTTTCGTGCCGTTTAAAGTAGGCCGAAACCTAATACGGTTCTTAGTCAACGGGGCACGTAAAATTTGCACGGAAGATACCATAGAGGAGGAGCTCCGTTTCCTATGGGTGTTTCAGCAGAACGGCTATCCTGAACGTTTCATTAACAAAACTATTAAACAGTCTGAAGAACGACAGAGAAGGCAGCTGTAGAAAAGAAAGTCCTGTACATGAGTTTGCCCTTTTAGGGTGACATTCCAACCGACGACATCTACCACAGATTGCCCGCAGCTGTCGACAAAACTGTAAATCATGTTTACAACAAAGCCACTCGTGCAGTCAAGTTTAAAAAATAGTATGCCGAGTACTATGGCTTCATTTTGTGTATACTTATTCATTTGTTCCCGTGGCGCGCGGCACGTTGGTCGAACATCCAAACACCTATCCGAAAGGAGCGATTAAAACCATCACCAGTGCTATGTGCACACTTGCTTGGTTCCAGCCACTTAGTGAGTGAAACCGAAGCGTTCAGAATAATTTAGAAAGTCCGGAGTAGGCTATCAAAACTCGTGAATTCCTGGATCTTATCTACAGCGAGGCCCTAAGCATTCGTCCCTACGATCCTCCTGCGTGCTCAAAGGGAGTTCGTGCAAATATTGAGGCTTCCCTGGCCCACTCGCCACTTCGAAAATCTCTTGAATCTTTCATGGATCTGGGTCACAGGTGTTAATCGTAGCCCTTAACCCATGATTTTGATCGCCACCCCTCTCTCTCTCTCGCACACACACATACGTACAGACAGACAACAGTGGATATATTCTGACTATCGGAAGTGCAACCTATCCCCCACCCCTCTTCTTATTCATTGTAAACCATATTTAATGTTATGTATTGGCATGATTACGAATAACTGAAAATTCCTTGAAAATTATCAATAACCGAAAACCAGCTTGTTCGTCACAGTATGTTAAAAATCAATTATTCGACAAATAGTTGTTTTTTCCATTGACAGAGAGAAATCTAGGTAAAACATAATAAAATGTTTAAACACAAACATCAAAGCTGAAGCTTCTCTTTCTATCAACTGCCGATTCTTAGTGAAAGGGGCCGTCACTTTACCATGTGAAATAATCAACCTGGCTAGAATGTCTTCATTTAGAACGGCTTACTTTTCGCTTGTTCGCTCTCGATCCTTGATAAATGAGTAATAGTGTCCGGAATTGGCCTGACCAGAGTGAACAATTATTCCGACCAATCGATACAAATGCTGTGTTTTGGTGCTGGTTGCTGCTGCGTTTGCCGGCAAAGATGTCGATGCTGGTGATAAAAATCCCGGGGTTGATGTCTTTCTCATGGGACCTGCAGAAGATTGCGTGGCACTAACATCCAAACCGAATGCTGGCCTTTGCGTGACTCCTTCTGAGAATACATTGTCCGGAAGATTGATACTGGGCACGGCAGGAGCACGTGGCAGCCCATGAACTTCGACAGCGGTTCGTGGGGCTTCTTCGTTAAGCTCGTTCTGTTGGATTGAATCAAATGCAAAGGTCGCGAGAACAAGTACTGAGGCTAAAGCAACGATTTGCATAACAACCAGAACAAACTCTAAAGATAAATAATATTCTCATTGAAAAGTCGAAAGTATAACCTTGCAGAATTGACATTACAATGCGGATGCAGTATTGTTTAAAAAGCACGGATAGTGGAAACAATTTTGAACGTGAAAAATCTTGATACACGTCTCCGTCTTTCGCCCGTTCATATAAACAGAAAAGTTACGATTGGTCTACATCGTTCCCAGATGGAGTTTGGAAAAAGTCACATTGAATTCCTTCAATTTATTACAGCTGATCTTTTACAAGTTCTCCTTCTTCTTTTCTTTTCTGGGTAGAGAGTGCTGTGATGTACCAGCCTAAACCAGAGAATTGCTTTGCCCAAGTTAGTTAGTGCTTGCGAAAACTGACACTGAATCCAAAATAGTGAAGTGAGAAAGCATAAAGTGAAATTGCGAAACTATGAATTGGATTACGGAAATAGGTACGATAAGTGATTAGGTTGTGTCTGGCATGACTGACAGATGAGTTCAATGATGATTAACCTTTGCTCAAGAAAGTGCACGGTTACTGTCCGCTGGCTCAAGGTAATCGACCCCTACTGATAGATGACTTCTCTGCAGGTAGCCTAAGTACGACCAAGGCTTTGGATATGAACTACAGAACTTGGCTACTTGGTATCTGTTAGTAGTAGGAGATTGAATGTCTTCATGAAATAATTCACCATGTGATATCATCGCTCAACTCACCATAAAGAAACCATGGAAGCACTGGACAGCTGTTTCATCCTTGTTAGGAATCACCAGCCATGATGCATATCCACCGCGCCCGAACTGGGACGCGAACCCGGGACGAACGATTCTGAGTCGAACGCCTTAGCCATTAAGCTACCGGGCAGGCTCTGAACGGTTTGTTGAACTTCACCACATGATGTTGCACCTATCCGTCACTGATTTGCACGGTTACTGTCCCCCAGCTCACACCAATCGACCCTTACTGATAGATGACTTCTCTGCAGGTAGCCTAGGTACGACCAAGTCTTTGAACGTGACATACTACTCCAGTAATCCGCAGTATATCCAACCCCAATAGGGATTTTAACTGAAGTGGTCGGTTGTGCCTCACCAGGTAGTCCTAGACGAATTTGCTTCACCCATTGAGGAAACCCACTTTAGCCTCGTGAGCGTGACATATGAATAAACATGTAGTCAACCTAAATTTGAAACTGGCTCAAGGATAAGAACACTTCAGATGGTTATCTAACCAATGAGACCAATGCGATGACTCCGTCCCAACTTTAGCGTGCCAGTTACTTATCGGCTCAAACGCTGAATACATTCCACAGTTGTTCCGGATCACCACAAGGAAGGTGCCTAAAGCAATTGCGATTTTCGTACCAATGAAATTCTCGTACGTCATACTTAAAGAAATTAATTTCGGTTTTTATTCTTCTATCTAATATTGGGGTTAATAGAGACCGACTGGACCACACCTAGCAGCAGCGCATTTTCAGAGTAAAAATGAACTGCAAAGAGCTATTCTGTAAGACAAATGCCCAGCACACTTGGCCCTTCCGCATTTGTCCGGAAACACCAGTTCACTGCAGTTTCACTATCATCAAGTAAAATCATGGATAATGAATGAGTCAATACATACGAACACATAGAGCTTACATCAGACAAATGGAACTGTTTTTTACCACTCGATGGTGCTACAAATCTGGCTTCGCGTTGCAACAACGAGGAAGTTGAAGAGCTCGGTGAAAAGAAAGCCTCGGGTCGCAATTTCTGAAAAGCCAAAAGATGAGGCAGCAAAGCATAAACTGATAATCATTTTGGTTAACCTGTGGACAGTTGCTGTAGACAACTGGCGATAACTGAAACTAGCACCAATAAAGATCAATATTGCAGAAATTCCCAACTAGGCAGCATTGAAACCATCTTACTCGAAGTTCCTCGAGGTTAGTCGCAAACAGGAATAAGTAAATACGTGTATGCAGTTGGAAGTGGTTGATTAACGTTTGCTGGAAAAAAGTGCCTAAGCAGGCGATGAACAGGATACAAAGATCACATCAGTACGAGCATGAAACAGAGAACGAATGTTGATACTGAACAGTTCCGAAACGGATAAATAGACCGGACAGGTGCGTCTAAGAGCTAAATGCCAGCCAGTACGTGATTCTCCTACGTGGAATGGATGATCTATGGTATCGAGGATCAATCGAGTGCATTTGAGAATCAAAAATTACCGAAGGCTTAAACAGATTTTTTTCTGAATGGGTATAACTACGAACGTAGGCCATAACTAAGCAAACTTACCAAAACACAATGAAGTAGCGAAATAACCGAATTGTGGCGCAGATAATCGGGAAGAGGCTCAGTCCATAAGGAAAATAAGCGAAATGAGACAAACAAGATATTAGGGGATTTCACTATTCTGCGGGAATTATTGCGTGACTATTTGTACACGGTTCAAGCAACTAAATTCGACCTGTATTGTGTTGATGTATTATTATGTTCTCACGAAATTGATATATATATATATATATATATATATATATATCATGGGCCGTGCACTGATGACCATCGCGACTAATCAAATTCCACTGCGTGAATGCACGGTACTATTGATCTTGACAGGTTATGCAATTTAGCAAACCATGCACTTATCCCGGTTATTCGCCGAATTGCGATCAAAACTTGGCGTCCACAATCTCATGCAACCTGTTATCAAGCTCGTGCAAAGTGAGGTAGTCGCACAAAATATTGCTGGCAGGCCCAGGGTCTTTTCTCCCTAAAGAATCATGATACTTCATGCTGATACACATGTTCCTGACTAATATGTTGTTATCGGGATACCACGGGTAGTCACGAATGGAAACCTGGACGTTTTCTTGTTAGAAACAGTAACAGTCTAGGCACCAAACGGCTCAGTAACCGATACCCTTTACTATCTGCTATAAATCAACCGCAAAACAGTGTATAAAGCACCCAGACATTCACCTGGACTGAGTCGGCCATATATGGACTCATATCCAACTGGCGTGGGAAAGTGAAGTGGTCGGAAAACTTAATGGGCACTTGACGATCCCAGTCGAAATCAAATCGTTTCAAGTGCAAACAGAGAACCGGGGGCAAAGTATGCACAGACATGCGTTTCACTGTGCGACGTTTCACGTGACATCGTTCACAATAGTATGCATTGTCCCCTTCCAGAACTTCACCACGCACAAATTGATTTAATGCTTCCTGCAAATCATGAACGCGTACGGCCAAATTGATTGCACTAAACACTTCCTCACGGTCGTAGCTGAAAGACAAAAAAAAACATTTGCGAAAAGAGGCAAGGACGCGGACAGTTTATGGTATCAGCGGAGAACTTTGACCCTCTGGGAAAACTAAAATTTTCACTTGAATCTTATTTGAATTATCAGGAGTATGAGTGGATGCTGTGTCTAGTTACAATCATGAGGTGTTTCGTCAGAAGTTATTCGTGAAAGTGAAAACGTGACAAAGAAGTATACAAATATGAAGACCATTAGACAGGAGAGTACCGAATGCGGATACCTGACGACCAGCGATAACCATGAAACCGGTCTTGTGCTTCTAAGGCAATTCTGTCCTTCTAACAGTATGCGAAAAACGTTATTGAAAGCAAACAAGATTAAAAATTTAACTAAGCAAATTCCAGGCCAGCCAACTGAGTCGTCCCACGCTTAGCCCGAACAAAAACGAATCCCCTGAACGCGGATACACATTGGTACCCATGGACCAAAAAGTAACTCCTCGCACAACGCAGGCGTGCATACAACATTCCAGACCTGAAAATGAAGGTTATGGAAAAATTCGAACAAATAAAAGGGCCGTTCTTTTAACAAACAAAGATAAATCGGTTGTGATACTAGACTACTGCGATTTCCAGAGAAAAAAGAACAGCTAACAGATGATGAAGCAGATTATCAACTAGTTATAGCAAATCATTTCAAACAGCTAACAGCCAAAATCCCCAGGACAGTAGGGTGACTTAACAAAATCAGGATCATTCGTCGTACTTGGGTTGTCTGCAGATAAGTGATCAATCAGTGGGGATCGGTTGGTGTGCACCAGCGTCTCGTGGCATTGAAAATCAGTGACGGGTACGTGCAGAATCATGTGGTGAAGTTGAAGAAACGGTTGAGAGTGTGACCAGTAGTGTAATGGCTAAGGCGTTCCAGTGAAACTGGTTGGTGGCGAATTCGCGTCTCAGTTCGGTTGCGGTGGCTACGCTGATGATTCCCAACAAGAATTAAGCACCTGACCGGTGTTTCCGTGTCTTTCTAATAACCAATTGGGCGTGGATATTGCATGATGAATTGGCTCATGAGAAATAGTATTGTCAGTTTTCTTTTCTTGATCTTAATTCTGGTTGACCCTATCTTCTAAAATATTTGTAACACGGGGATTACAGTTAGAGCGATAGTTCTGTTATTATTATCGAACCGCTTCGTTAACAAATTTGCAGGAAAATCACCAGATCCATCCAACGATTACCAGTGCCCCAAAGCGGAAACGTCTGTATGCAAATCAGAGCGAGCTAGGTCTGAAATCAAAGTTATTATCACATATTTAATGATAAGTTATAACGTTAGTGTAAGTGCTCCTTCGAATGATAACCAGTTATAACTGCACTCCAAGTTAGTGGTCTGAGGATTTACAATAATATCGTGCCGATAGCATCGATGGATGGGAAGACCCATGAAAGGCTGACCAGTAGTATGGACAACCGTTCGGATCAGAACACTGCCAAAATCAAGCAGGCCAACAGGCCTGGAGCACTGCATATATACATACGACAAGTTTATAATACAGACCGTTCTTTCTGTTTTCATAAGGGCGAAAGATTCTTCTTTCTAGAACCAACTGATTGCAACGGAAGTATTCCTTGCAGCTTCCCAGAAGGACGCCGAAGGTCAAAAGCCTTGCACTACGATTCAAGGAGCACAGTTTAAGAGTGAATCAATGACGTAAGGGCCCTGAACTACGGACCAGATTAAAAACAGTTATTAAAAAAGGGATCAAGAAAAATGAAGTTCAAGAGGGTGAGAAAAATCATAAAATGACCAAGGAAATCTAAAAATTTTATTCGACAGTTGGGTAAATGAACGGCAAGAAGTGACAAGAATCAGAAAATGGAAGACGTACCGATGCTCACATTCATCACAGAACTTGGAATCCAGGAATATACCTTGGTATATGGCTTGGAAGAACGGCTCTATCCTCAGTTTCTATGTAAATAGGGAAGAAGTGATGAGAGTACTTTTGAATTCTCCGTAAAATTTACTCCTGATGACTTATTTCACTGATGGCGTATCACCTTTGGGATGTGTTTGAATATTTCAACAAATATAAAGGAAACAGCTACAGAGAACCCAAACCATATTTAGAGCCAAACAACCAAACAACCAAACGGTAGATTTGACTAGCTGGAAGTTTTACTTGGATAGAAAATAACTCGTTAAAACCCGTAGAAACCATACACAATTTTTTCTCTCTTGTTTTTCAGCCACTAGTAGCGCAGCTTCATCGAGCTGCGACTTGGAAGCTAAGCCGGGATGATCGATTGTGAATTGAATACCATTACCTCTAGACTATATCTGGACTCAGCGTGCACGGTTTATACAGTGCTCTCTCGTCATTGGATTCTTTCAGAGTCACAAACCTTAGGGTGCACGACGGTCGACATCGAAGTCTGCTCTGCTGATGATTTCTAAACAAGCCAAATGAACTAGTTTTGCCATGGCTCGATAATTTTCACTGAAAATGAAAGCATAAATGTAGCATTATGAATCACTCCTCAATCAAGAATAATTTGTCATTCACTATGTTCAAGCAAGCAAACGAGAGTTTACCTTCAACTCTTCGTCTAGTTGATCAATTAGGGCTTGAAAGAAGTCGAACGCATCTTGCTGCTCTCGTGGATTCACCGCCTCACTTGTGTCCCACGGACGAAAGCTTTCCCAAAACCCCGCTGGATCATAGTACTCAAGTTGCGATTCAAGGAGATACCCAAACATCTGACCGTGCGAAGAAAATATTGGTAGAATGGTAATGATGATAACTGATAGTGAGGTTGATCTAACGACTGAATTAAAAGTACGGATTTTAGAGTTGAAAAACAAAACAGGACCATTTTCAATGTGCTGTGATCAAATCCGGCTTCACACCATGGTAAAGAATAAATGCAAACCGTTTTGCACTGGTATTTTTAACGTCAAGCATATCAACAGATTTTAACGGTTACCAAAGCTAGAATGCTGATTGCACAAAAAAGTGTCACATTTTCCAGAAATATTCACAACTACATAACACTGAATCGCGAGATGAAAATGGGAACAGAATACAAACGGATGCATATAACGAAACCGTCCAATCACGATGACTGCAACACGTAACTTTCAAGGTGATTTAGTTAGAACTTGTCGACGTAAATATATTCTGAATGAAATGATAACTGAGGCGCATGATACAAGCAACGACGGTAACACTTATTCGCGCGAGCATAGAAAAATTGACCGGACTACGGAGCGTTTTTCTCCTTCAGGTTGCTCCTCCCAGATGCATAAAAAACCATCACGTACGTACTCTGTCAATCAACCGACCCTGCGTATTTCTCGCTTGCTGAGTTGGTGTCACCTGTACGTGTTTTTGTCGCAGGTAATTATGAATTCCCTGAAATATGTTGAATAAACGATCAATAAATAATTGTGCGCACTGTTTTAAAGCGTTTCAGCTCGTCAATCGATAATCAATTTTACCTCCCGTTCCCATTAACTCTAGTGGGAAAAATCAAGTCGAGCAGACAAAAAGTCCGATTATTAATCAAAATAAAATCGCTTATATTGGTCTTCCAGGATCAACACTCACCAAAAGATTCTTCTCCGGACTAATTTAGTCCATCTCTCTTCATTGACTTCCTCAAGCATTGTTTTAGTTCAGCCTATCGATTGGCGTAATAAGCGAGGTAATCAGCACAACTCTGGGTATAGATTGCGTGTCATTGGGACTATGGAAAAAAGGGAAAAATTAGGTACCAAGTTGGAACCAGTCACCGCCGAACAAGGCTGACACAGACGGAGTTCGCAGTACGACAGCATCGTAAATACTGCTGTTTCCTAATCAAGCGGTCCCGAGTCTACAGTCAAAGTTCGACCTTGACTTCATTCTTATACATGGTGTTCGCGAATCGACTATGATTTGCACCAATATCAATCAAACATTTTGATGATATCCTATCCTTCCTGTTCACCATTCGTTGAAAACAAATCCCTTCGACATAGTGATCAATTATTATATCAGTTTTCCCACGAAAACCCCATTTTACGCTGCACTTAGTGCATGTCTACAATTAATGGGCCATGTCCCATAGCTCTTAGGGTTCACTGCATGAAGCAGATGGAACCAGAAACAAACATCGTTGTTGGTACATATTAGTAATAGGAGATTGAATGTCTTCATGAAATAATTCACCATGTGATATCATCGCTCAACTCACCATAAAGAAACCATGGAAGCACTGGACAGCTGTTTCATCCTTGTTAGGAATCATCAGCCATGATGCATATCCACCGCGCCCGAACTGGGACGCGAACCCGGGACGAACGATTCTGAGTCGAACGCCTGTGAGCTAGCGGACAGTAACCGTGCAAATCAGTGACGGATAGGTGCAACATCATGTGGTGAAGTTCAACAAACCGTTCAGAGCCTGCCCGGTAGCTTAATGGCTAAGGCGTTCGACTCAGAATCGTTCGTCCCGGGTTCGCGTCCCAGTTCGGGCGCGGTGGATATGCATCATGGCTGATGATTCCTAACAAGGATGAAACAGCTGTCCAGTGCTTCCATGGTTTCTTTATAGTGAGTTGAGAGATGATATCACAGTGAACTATTTCATGAAAATATCGTTCTAACTGGAGTGGCGTAAAACCACATAAAGCTCCAATAAGACAGACGTGGTAAAGATCCATGCAATGGCGATCCTGTCACATTACTCTTCCGAAGTAAATTAAGTGTAATATTGAACTATTGCTGGCCCGCGAGTGACCGTGAACGTTTTTCGTCGTCTGTTGTCCAAGAAAGTGAAAAGATTGAAGGACTAAATACACATAGACTACGTGATCGTTTCTAGGTCGGCTGGGTACAGTACATCTAGACTGATTTGAGAAATTTTCATAGTGAATTGTAGAGTTGCAAACGCGTCCACTGATTTTGAGAATCACATCCCAGTCTACTCCCTTGTATGTGTATAGTGGACCTCAATAGCCAACGTGCATCATACTAACTGCTCAACGATCGCTCGTGCTTTTTGGATACGATAGTACCACTCATGAATGAGGCTTTTGGAGATTTCAAACCCACGTGATGTCTAGCTATGAGTCGTTTTACCCCCAAAGAACTAGTGGTTTCTGGCCACATCTTGTGATATCAGTTGGTCAGATCCACTAGAGTCAGGGAAACCGATTGACGCCTGAATCACAGAGACAGTTTTGTGAACTGAATGGAATTTAAAATCCAATCCTGAAGGATGAAACGGTTATGCATGGATCGTGAGACGAGGAACCTTTACAATTAAGCTTCGCTATCGGTCTATATAATTCACAGTCTCTATGGATTCGTGTATGAAAGACTTATTGCATAATGTAATGTGAAGACCGGGGTGTCAAAACAAAAATGGGCCATGATTGACCGAATGAGGTTATCAATGAACGCGACGGTCACGAGTTCGGATCCTCCTACCAGTGCCACTGGTGACTTCGCCATTCGCCAGCATTTCCGTAACCGAGGGTACCTTTCCAGAAATATTTTGCACACTTGTTTTTAACAAAGTAAAGGAAGTGCACGATTACTTCTTTGTGGTCTCAGTATAAAATCATAGTGATGGATAAACGAAGATAGGTAGTTCAGGATATCGTGGCTAGTGAAAGGGACTGTCCACGATCGACTTTCTTGCGGATAATCAAGCAATAGGGTTAATCCCTCGGGCCAGACCAGTAGGAGACAAACCAATTACTTACCTTTTGAGTTTGGAACAGGATATTTTTCTCATCCAGTTGTTCATCCGTCTCGTAAATGCTCAGCAGAGCCTCAGCAAGTCCTGGTTGCATGAACAACTGTTGCAGCACCGCGTTCATGTAACAAGTCGCACCTCCATTTCGTAGGCCAACAAATCCGCACTCATTACGACCGGTTATTAATGGCTGTAGATCCCAGTTGAAACCAGCGGGTAAGCACTGATAAAAAACGTGGTTCAAAAGTGGGACGTAAAGAAGCGAGCAAGCAATTGTAGAAATGAGAAAAATGACTAAGTGAACAATCGCCATTTCAGTGGGCTTGTTGGACTTTGGTGTTGTAAGAGACTTTAGAAAATGACTTCGACGCAACCAGCGGGTCAAAACAGAAAAAGAGCTGAACAATACGAAGTAAATGACCGATTGAAAGAGACAAACTGAACTAAAACAATGGCAATGATGATACAAAGGACCGAAAATCTCAATGAAATAACAAAACGAGCAGATTTCGTACTGACAGAGTGGCCAGGCTGCAATGGCGAATATCAGACTTTAGGATATACACACTTACTATATGGAAATCTTGAAAATGATGAATTTACCTGAGAACTTCGCCCGTGACCAGTTGAACCGTCGGAAAAAAGCACTTGTGAGGCGCGAGGTGAACTGCGGCTAGATAAGTTGTCTGGTGTCTGCATCGCACTACTTGGTCCGACTGAAGAGTGAGCCGAAAAAGATCGCAGTTGTACGGGATCGTAGTTATGATGCAAAAGAATCAGCAGATCGACCACCTGCAAGAATAAAAGGTAAGTCAAATAACTGTCTGCAAAGCTGTCCGTTAGCATCAGTGGATATTGAATTGTCGGGGGAACCATGAGTGAAACACAAGCAAACGCATCACCCAGATCAAACAGAAAAACCTCAGGCGAGTTAATGTTCAAAAGCAACCAGTCCAGAGTTCTAAATATTGGTAGTCAGGTGGAAAAAACGTAATAACCGAGAAAAAACTGTGTTGGCGGCTTTTTCGTGGGAAATATAATTTGGATGAAGTGAAATTCAGATGTCACAGAATTCACTGATGGTATGGATTTACTTGTGCTCATACACGACGCCACAAAAATGTCCTACCCACCCCGTGAACAAAATACCGGACCAACGTCGACCTTGTTGCCTAAGCTTCTACATAGTTTTCGCACTTCTTGTAATGTGATTTGGGTGAGCTGACCTCAGCGTCACATGAACGGTTCGATGCGAACAATCACCAAGCCGTTGACAAACCCTCATGATTTCGCGTTGTTGTGACATCAAATGCTGTGTTAGTGGGGGAACTGGCTTCCGGTTCGCCACAGGTTTACCTGTTTAGTCTGGATGAGGGACAACATGTATGGGAAACCAGACGTCGCCGCAGTTCATGGACTGTCGGTCTGAAGTAAAAGCACATGACAGAATACTTGTATACTGAAAGTATGGACATCGATGCGGACCAATGTCGAAGTAATACAGGCTAACGAAATAAGTTTGACGGTAAAGGCATGATGGAGAACACGCACATTCTTCAGGGGTGAGTGTATGACGGAGGATAGCTTTCAAGAAAAAATGAGATAATTGAAAGAATCATAACATTAAGAAGATAACTTATGTTCCCAGTGACTAGAACACCCGTGGGATAAAATCTATTCCATGGTCCCCTAGGTGTTCCGATTCGAATCCACATCAAGGCTTGAAACTATTTAAAAATGAAGAATTTGCCGGTGGGAAAATGCCAGGTAATCAGAAGTGTAAAAATTCCTCGACAGTTTATTCGAATTACCAGTAACTTTTTTAGACCGACGATAAGCCACGTCTCCAAACGAATCAGAGTTGCCACCGCCGATAGGGATTATTGATTTCCCAACTATATACTACTAGGTTAACTTCGTTTTCTTGGGATTTCCATAATTGGCAAACGAATGAATGGGATCAAATTACTGGAAGAATCAAGCCCTCTAAGGGATTGGAGTAGGGGTAGACGCTGTGTTCATGTGCGAGTGCACAATTGTGTACAAGTATCATAACATCATACTGTGGATTACGCGATGACATTATCGCTTCCGGGGCTACGCGAAGACGGGCTTGATGAAGCCCATTTTGGGATACCGCCTAATACGGACAAAGCAGACAAGTAGCACCACCGTTCCAAACGTTGCTTGGGCCATTGGACTGTAGTCTTTGCCTAACCATCGCCATGGTTAATCATTACCGCAGGTCAACCTTTGTCTTGGCGAGAATATAAAATAGGATTTAGTGGACGTCCAGCGGTCACACTAACCAGTGGTTCAATTCCATTGGTAAGCAAACAGTGCGAATTACATTATCACATAGTAGCACAACTGTGATTCCACTGAACAGTGGTCTTGAAGCGGAATTCAATAACGAAAAAGGAATTCATCTTATCCGACTTACCTAATAATACTCGCCGGTAAAATCTTATTTTTGGTGGAGTATTTTTCTTCATCTGAGATCTGCTAAGTTATCTTCAATGCAAAAATAATGATTATTTCCATAAGGAGTGGCTGAGTTTCAGCGCTCTTCCTTCTCGCATTGCGAAATGGACGTACGTGTGAGTGATGTGCTGCAATATGTTATCAACTGAGTGAAAGTTCGCATTTCCAGAGCCAACCGATTTTTCCGGCACATCGCATATATATTCGCTCCAAACTTGAGAAAACGAAGAGCACTGGACATCAGTTATCCCCTAGGTTATTGCTCTGGTTACAGCATGTGCAGAAGCACACGTGCAGTTATCCGCTGTCCTTTTCACGTTATTCATTCATAGATATGCAAAACTACTTTCGTTTGAATCAGAATATTGTACCAAGGTAATTTTGTGCCGTTCACAACGATCTGAATGAATTTAGACAAGAAATCGCTAAGGATCAAGCCAATCAGGTGGGGGGAGAAACGTACGCGTTCCAGAGAGGTTACGTCCACGCGCACTAGGAGCAACATGAATGCGTAAGCGGCATGTTTCGTCAGCTGACCGAGACCTTCGATCAACCTAGGCATCTGCAAATCGCTGGCTAGCGGTGGACAATTTTTGGCAGGATCTGGTCGTTTAATCCAATTATTCGCACGCAGTGGTATCAATTCTGATGATCGTAACGAAGAAAGGGAAGCAGCCAATGTGGCAGAAAGTGTGTGAGGAGACTTTGCGGTGCGGTATTCCAAAATATGACTGGCCGCCGGAAATAGGCATTCGGTGATCAAGTAGTGCAAAAACTCCCTCGCCATACAAAAGCACTGAGTTGATACGTATAAGGCTTTTGTACTGGATATGTTGAAACTTTGGTTTTCCGTTGACGAAACTAAAGGCATGGTTGTGCCGGATTCTCCCTTCTGATCTTTCACAGTATTCTCAGTCCAATTTGGATCACTGAGTGAGTCTAGAAGCGCCACCGGCACAAAAAAGGAACGCGAATCACAAGAAACATGAGGTAGCATATTGGGAGCTGCATTAACACTGCTGCGACGGTTTTTGTCCAGACTGTGACGTAAAGAAACTGCTCCGGCGGCCGCAGATCCCGATCCAGCCAGGAGGCAAGACGTGTGACTAATCACACAAGCTACTGTTTGTGCACAAATAAGTCGAGCTGCTTCTAAATGCCCCGCAAGAAGATGGTCGACCAGAGTGCGTTTAGTTTTATCCCAGTTCGAATCGGTTTCCACCGCAGTCCGGAACCAGGTCAATTCTTCTCGTAGTAACGCCACATGATCACGTTGCAGCCACGATTCCAGTAACGTTTCAGGTGTCTGACCCACGAGAAAGCCACGTACGCGAAAGTATTCGGAAGACTGAGCCATCAATGCGATCACGTGATCTGAGTGCAACTCTACCCTAAGAGGGTAAACGGGGACGCGCGCGGGAAACACGATTTGTAGTAGAAATCGAAGTAGATTCGGATGAGCGATATGATTGTGTGTGAAGCATGGACTGTCCGTGTTGCCACAATGAACTGAACCGGCATAGTCTGAGTGTGCTGAACAGTCCCAGTCACGGGAACACATTTCTCCGAGACGCAAATAACGCGAGCAGAGTAAACTCAAATGTTCCATTTGGCGAGCAGTCTCGGTTCGAACGCTAGATGATGTAAAACAACGGAAACGGAAACGAAACACAATCAGATGGGTAATTCAGAACTGATCCGTGAGATGAAAAAGCATAAATACAATGGGAGACTTTGTTCTGAAGCCGCCAGTTTTGCTATTAGTTCTTTCGAAATGCACGGAGATCGCTTACTTTTTATGTAATTTTGTCGGATCACCAAAGAACTTCTATTTCATTTTTTAAGTTAATTTGCGATAACACAATCCGCTCGACTGATTCCACGAAATTATAGGATTTTGTCTACGCAATTCAACATGATCTGCTTCATTTGCTTGTTGAACCCTTTACTTCGTTTTTATCACCGATGCAATGATGTACACAATTCTCGGGAAGGGATCTCACGGTCAACCGAAAGTTGTCAGTTTAAGAATTTGACGGGGTAGTGGGAGAATTCAAATCTGTGACATTTTGGCGTAAGTGTTACTACATTGCCAGTTCGATCACTAATTTTACTCAAGGCCAGAAATTGAAAAGAATTGCACTTAGATCGAAAACCCAAGATCCGTTTCGAAGGATGCGTGAACTACTGGATGGAGTAAGCATTATGTAAGGATTATAAACAGGTTGCACAACGTTCACTCTTCTGACAACGGTTTTGTTCACGCAACCGTAAACTACGTGCCTTGGTACTCTGGAACTTGTTGACACTGAACAAAAAACTAGTGCAATCGAACAAATGAGAGCAACTGGGCAACTTATGGATATCTACGTGAAACTTCTACAGTTCATGTCAAATCTTGCGGCCATTCACCTGGCACCAATTTGTCCTGGGTTTGGATTGCTACCTCATAGCATCTTCTATTCAATGGAGGAACGAGGACGATAAATGGTAGGAGACACACTGTAAGACAACAAATTGAACAACTATACAAAAAAGGGAAGATTTCGAATGCGAGGAAGCCACTGACAGCGGCACTGAGTTATGCAACCTACTGCTTCCAACCATCGGAGAGGAGTTCGTAAACCCCATCCTGGTAGCCTAATTGCAACTACACAAGTCAGGCCACTAGATAGGGTTTTCACGCATTTTACCGTGTTATTGACTGACTACTTAAGCTCATCTTCCAATCACTACGGCGAGGCAGGCGATTTTTAGACATGCACAAAACCTTAACCTGAGCAGATTCGCTTCTTCCTCTAGAGATTAAACTCTAGGACCCAGTACCTTACGTCTAACATTTGAGTTATTCATAAACTTCTCCAACGATGTTTTACAAACCATACGGCGATGACGGCGTCTAAAAACCGATAACCTTTGCGTATCTTCTGTCCTTAACGTCCATGTTTTTCAGCCAACTTTAGGACTGATGTGCACACCCGACCTATGATAAATAAAAGAAAATCACGCCGACGCTACAGATGTTTCAGGTTAACATTAGGCCAATCAAGCCTTCTGTATGCGAAAACAGACTTAATCCAATATACGACCGCCCGGTTAGATGCAGCCACCGAATTAATTACATCTATCTACCTCACCTAATTATTTTCTTGGAGGAACAAGGCTCTGCTTTGAGCCACTTCAGTCCCGTAATAACAGGAAAAGAGGTCCCGAATAAAAACTTCCGAAAGACTGTCGTATTTCACCGGGTCATCTACTTTTGTCTGTCGTTTCCGAAAGTCAGGTCTCGATAGCTTTGACCAGGATGACCGACACTCTGATGAATCGATTCCCCTGACTAAGTCACCTCCCATGTCATAAACCAACGATGCGATTTGTTGATTCAGTTCCAAAAAACCACGCTGACTTAATTAATCCAACCTTTGGCAAAACACACGCATTTTCTAACGCGTATGCTCTTCTAGCTAAGCAATGAGGATAAACCTGGATATGTTAGGACATTTCACTTAAGGACCAAGTTACACAAGCACATGTCGTCCACCACAGTGAAGCTTTCGTAGTTTCACTCCCCGGCTGAAATTCACCGGCCCGATTGGTTACGAAGCAAAACGTGCAGACGCTCTTAGCTGTGGCCTAGTAACTCAAATGGGAGACCACAGGTTTTACAAATTCATGAGTAGTGTCCGTGTTTGGGTTCGGATTTAGCTTAGTCACAAGACCTTTTACTCTTGGAAAAGCTCTACATTTATCAAGCCTACAGAATCCAAACTTTGTCACCAATCTTAATTTAGGAACGGGGCCTAAAATGGGTTTAGTGCGCACGTAAAACACCTATTAATGGTAGTGGACCGCAGTGGTAACATACCGCCTGCCCCACTTGCTTCAGAGTCGAAAAACTCATGTACCTGATATAAAACGTGGACTATTGGGAAAACCCTGTCTAAGTTTCACGGCCGAATCATTTGTCAGCTAACTTTGAAGGGAGTGGGAATATTGGTAGCTTCTCATTGAATTTCTTCATCATGACTGTGCCGCATGTGGGCTACACTAATTGTCAGACCTATTTCTTGGTCAGGAGATAAAGTACCGAAGGAAAGGCAGTAAAGCAGCATGGTAAGGTCACTCGCTATTCTGATGAGGCTTAAAATGGAGAGAAATAGTCTACATGCAACGAGTAATCCGTTGTATTGTTACTCGCATTTTTCTAGTCTTGTTGTCATAAAAAAAGACTTACAGTTTAGTAGAACTGAACTTTGAAACCTTTCATACTTGACACCAGCTCCGGGAGGCACATTTAAGGATTTAACCAAACCACGTCAAATTTCCAGATTGGTGTTTTGTTATGTACCATGGGCTCTTTTAAAAAAAATTGAGTAAAAATATCAGAAAAATTGCTTCCTACTTGCTTATGTGAAACGTTTGTCTGAACTGATCTAGGTTACATATACTCGAGGTGGATAAGCCGGAATCAGGGAAAGGATATAGAACACAGTTAGCCTGCATACCGAACGGAAGGAGAATAGGTCAGCAGACGAAGCAATTTGTCCTCCAGTCTATCAAGGGTGAGAAAACATTCCAAAAGCTGATTGGGATATGCCAGAACACACTGGATCAGAAGATGTATGGACTGCACAGCGACCTGTTTGTGAAGGAAAACGAGGAATGGTAGAACCAATGGAGACAGAATACAATTTTGGTAATCGTGGAGCAAAATCCCATCATGCATCAAATCGCGCTGGGAAACTCGATATTCATAAATATGCACCAGTAAGAAGGAAATGATCGAATATCGAAAACTCTCTAAGGAAAGTAATTACTCGATGCTTATTTTACCAGATGAAACCGTATTTGAAAATGAGTCCACGGGTACGGTAACTTCGGTCACAATAGGGCCGATAAACCATCATCAGACATCAAACTGCACGTAAATATTGAACTACTGTTTCTAACTGCAACAAAAACATCTGAGTGGGCAGAAGATGGTAAAAATGAAAAAAACAAATACAGAGCGTTCGCTGAAAAACTGTTCCACCGTGTGGTAGCTTCTGGCCATCCTCAAAGAACCTCAGGCTGGTCTTAGCGACCGTGATCTAGAGCAGAATAATTACACTTTGCGAACAACAGAAACCGCAAACAAACGCATCATGACCGAATTGTCCAGTCCAGTCAAGTGAATCTGTGTGAAGTTTGTCAATGAATGTGGCTTCAGTGATTCAATATCTACCCATGCCAGCCCAAGTCATTATTGTATAAAACGACCAGAGCATAACAAATGATAGTCAAAAGCTATTAAACAAGAATCACAGTGCATTAAACGATTACCGGTTGCAAATGCATAACAGAAAAACTTAAAATAATGTTTTCGTGTTTCCCCAAAAACTGTATTGCTTTTCTTCAGACAATACAACACAAATCTAAAGTTTAATAATTGATTTTCAGGTAGTGTACATAGTCGTCTAAGTAGTTTATATAGCCGGAAGACTAATCAACTAGCTTTGTAACATTGCTGTCTACGATTGACGAGACCCATGGTTCTCTTAAATGCTACCAGCAAAAGCGACGAATTATTACGAAACAGGTCGTATTGCTTGACCGAATAATCACAGACTTTAAAGCATTTTCCTAAAATCATGATCGTTGAAACAGGCAGTAAAATCAGAGGCATTTCATCTGCAATCGAATGTCTTAGCCATTACATTACCGGCCACGCTCTCAACCGTTTCTTCAACTTCACCACATGATTCTGCGCCTATCCGTCGCTGATTTGCACGGCCACGGGACGCTGACGCACACCAATCGACCCCCACTGGTTGATCACTTCTATGCATGTACGGTTCTACTCAAAATTGTTGGTCGCGTTCCAGTGGGGGTGAGGTTGATATGCACTGGTGACGTTTCCTAAGAAGGATGGAACAGGTGCACAGTGCTTTCACGGTTTTTAATAGTGAGTTGAACGATGATTTCAGATAGTGAATTAGTTCACAAAATTCTTTTCGTCTCAAAACGAACCATTTTCTGATTTGTAAATGTTTGGCCTACGTACCCGTTTCCTTTACTGGTGGTTTGTGATTCTGCAAGTTGTCAAATCTTTTCCACTACATAATTTTCGGGTGATTAAGAACAAACAACGAACCAATGATGCTGCATAGTTTGAGACACCGAGTCGAAGTGGGCACAAGCTTAACTATCTCAACATCAATGTAATGTAAACTAAACACGAGGAGGATGAAAGCAATCGATGGGTGGCTGGCATGAGAAGTACACAAATTTCGAAGCCACATAACCCAAACTATTACCCCCGTGTTTTGCATCATACACACACACACACACACACACACAAACCAGTATGATCTGTAATTCTCCCTAGCATAAATCATGAGCCATATAACTCGGCCGATCCGACAGATCCTTAGTATGCATGTGCTCGTACGCTAGTCGAAACAGCCGGGGAGCGGCCATACGTACGACCATGGAGATGGCGTGAATCGAAGTCGGGGTGCGATTGTGATTATACACTCTCCTCATAGGATTAGATAATGCAAACCGTCGGGACGAACCTACAACCGACCTTGTGATAACTATCATCTACGCTGAATGGAATCGCTGACTGGCTTGCCCAAGACAATGCCAACGATTTCGTGATAAAAAAGAAACAGAAGCACAATCTTAACGAATCTCATCTGTCATTGCCAAACCTAGCACTCTAGTTACCGAATGAGAAACTTATGTTATTAGATAGAAATCACAGAAAATCTGATGGAAAGTGAAAGCAGTCTAAGCAGTGAAGACAAGAATTTGACCAATGAGCTCAGCCTGGAATTACTTATTGCACTGATCAGATCTTCCATACAATTTCCAATTTCAGCTGACCATTAGTATCAGTTGTGATACAATCAATCGTAGCAGTGAAGTATGGTCACGCCGGCTAAACTGAACAACGGACTGACCAGTTCCATGTTCCCAAGCGTGTACGACAATCCAGGAGGAAAGTTCGTGTGGAATAATCAAAAGGAGAAAACATGGAAATTCAAACAGACATGGTTGCAGATGTTCCCCAGCCTCGATCTTGAACTTGATCGCTCCGATCATAGATAAATCGTTAAAAGCAAACGATTCAAAATATGCGGAAAAATCGAGGTCTTATACCTTATCGCGCGCTGCAAAACAAAACGCATGAACATCTGCCGAAAGTGAAGCTCGTGATGATTGCAGTTGCCCATCGGGAGTGCAAACGGATATTATTCTTTGGAAAACCTATTACGTAATCACTATGAATTTACTGAAGGATATCTGTAAGTGAGTCATACCCAAACGGAAGAAGTTTAAATTCTGATTGTTCCTTTCGCTAACCCCAGTGCCCTCAGTTGGTCGTCTTGATTCCAGTCCAATTTCATCCGCGTGCTCAAACGCGAACGACCAAACGGCCCGTGGCTGGTTAACACGGCTATGTCGTCCATTAGTCATACTCAAACGCTGTATATAGGTCCATACAGGATGGAGCTAACTGGCCAATTGCACCTACAATTTAGAGTCCATTGTCTTTTCATTGGTCTTCATTTCAAACGGAGCCTCCGATTTTCTTTTAATCCAAAGTTAGAGTGAGTGTCTGATTCTCTACCCCGCTTCCTACTCTGCAGTCGCTTAGATCTTTAGCCCGTGTGTCATTCAGCCGAATGCAAGAAGATTTGCCGGACAGTCCTGTTTCCCAGGCATGAACCATCCTCACTGCCGTATAACTCACCGGACCAATACAAAGCGGCTTTGAACTTTTGGCACTGGCTCGTGGCCTCACCGTTACAGATACTGCAGAGCCGAGTTAAAGTATTGGGTCTGTATAGTGTGGAAACGGCCGAGAGATGGTGCCGCGTTTGCGGACAAAGCTACACGTTTGCTAATGGAAAGATTTTTGCTCTTCCTAACCCCAACAACCGGACAAATCGTTATTGTTGCATCAGAAACATCTATATGCCCATCGCTCGCGTCGTTTTCCACTTCATTCATTGATTGCTTACCAGAACTGTTTGTTGCTTGGGCAACTTTTTAATTATACATGCACCATGAAGGAATGGAGTGAAGGCGGGACGTGCCATAGATTCTACGGCCCACCACACAGAGGAGGGAGAGGAGGGCCTTAATCTTGACCTTTCGATGATGAGTGGCACGGAACTAAAGTCTCATTGGGCCAGGCATGATAAGACTTTTCTGTGACATTCTCCGCCATAGTTGATTATCGGCTTGCTGTTGCATGTGTCCAGTGCTTTCGGTCTCAGTAGTTTTCTGATCCTCTTATCAGCACTATCTGTCTACTTACATAGACCTGAGAACAAACATGATATCCACACAAAACCAAAGTAAAATTATGCAGAGAACGGGTACAAGAGAGGGAAAACAATAAACGGCAAGTAAGTGGCGATTTCTGTATGTTTTCGCCGTATACATTCCGCACTTTATTTTTGTTCTGTTTCTCAAACTATTTTACAGGAAACGAGTTCTATAGACAGACCATACAGGATTCCCGCCACTGACTTCGGTTCTGAGCCATATCTCTCAGCGTCCCAAACCAACAGCAATCCTCACTTATTGGGCCCCAACCAGGAAGGTAGAAAACATCAAACTAGGCCAAAATCGAGATTTAGTTCGTCACAACTCTACGCCAAGTCATAGCCTGATCCCCGCATCATTTCCTCCAGTCTTGATCACCACGTGCAAAAAGAGCACGAAAGAATAAACGGTGAGCGAACATCCACAAAACGCATCCAAACTACCGGAAATGATGTAGAACGATGGCTTTAGTTACAGCACAACCATCTGCACCCAACACACGACGATGTACCTCGTCATTGTTCATCCTACTAGACAGGAGCAATGTTTCGGAGACGTCATTGATTGAATACAGAAATTCACCGGACATTCTCAACGCGGATAGGCCAAGTATCGCTACTGCAAAGAACACTAAGAACTGTCCAACTGTACACCTTCATTTATAGGGAAACTCAGAAGTCATGGCGGCGCCACAAATGCCGCAGGTTCACGAGAGCTATTCTGGCTTCCGCTGTTCATGGTGTGATCATTCCAAAGCTTTCATAATTTGCACTCAAGCTCCAGATATACGCAATGCTATTGACTACTTCCCATTGATTATCACAATGAGGGAGTACAGGCATAGGCTCTTGGAAATCTTGAGAAAGTGTTTGCACTTTGGCGGCAAAAAGCACATGCCATACCCGGATAATTAAACAGCCAATCTATTCAAAATGTGTTGAGTGGTCAGTGCACTGCAGCTCGACATAGTCTAAGTCAAAAGCTATGTTCCTTGAGAGAAGTTCAACTCCACTATTTTCTAAAACCGGAAAAGGATTTTGCTGAACATCTTTGTAAAATCTGAAAAGGGGATATGGGGTAGCTTTGTCAACTTCCATTGATAAAAACGGGAGCTGACAATAAGCCTTAACCTGACACATACCTCTCATATACTTCATTCTGCAACAAACAATGTCGCAGTGAAAACCAATCGACGGAGTCAAAGGTTGGATGAAAGTTCAAGAACACAATGAACGTTGCCTTTAGGAAACCAAAATGGTGCTCCTACAACTGTGGGAGAATAAGGATTTGGTCGATGCGTCCACAACTGGTGTGAAACCCAGCCTGCACTTCGCGATTTTGGTCCTCTCGCATGTTGACTATCCTGTAAGGAGTGACAGAAACCAGCGGCTTTTACGCTCCCGGGATTGTCCGGATCGTATGTTAGCGTCGTAGCTTCTATGACTAACGTTGTCTCATAGCAACGACGGATCCCCACCATTGTTCGATTATTTGACTTTTCTCTCGCTTTGGTCTAACGATGCACTCCGTTTAGATTACCGACTATTCAGCTGCGACCTGAATTTGAACGGCGGCTAATGACCAAAGATTTACAGCTTTCTCGCTCAGGCATCGCTACCAGAAACCACTGTTTGGCTGAGGACAATGAATCTTATTATGGGCACCTGACCAACTATGTGCTACTTATTTTAAATTAAGTATATGCAAATATCCGGACCAAACGACGTAAGGAATGTATCGAAAAATCGATGCGCCATGTATTGGTTTTTTATTGTGAATGATATAATATTAATAACACAGCGTTGTTGGTAGATGTAATGCGCCAACGTTTCGACTACCGTGGGTAGTTTTACAATCATTTGATTGTAAAACTTGCCTTGAGAAAGACTACCCAAGGTAGTCGAAACGTTGGCGCATTACATCTACCAACAACGCTGTGTTATTAATATTATATCATTCACAATAATAAGTATATGCAACTTCGAGAGGATCCATTCGCCAGAACATAATAGCACTGCACGAGGCGGAAATTTTGTGAGCTGATTCTAAATGTACAAGTCAACCGTTAGAAACGATCTATCGTCTGTATGCAAACACAATAGTGAGGAAAAATAAGGTTACCTCCACGTCCTGATAGAGGATATTTTGGCCAGCGGGTGTAACGACCTCAATAAGACCGGCAACACCAGCTCGACTGTCTTTGTTTGGTTGATAGACCGGTGATAATCCCGACTGTTTTACTGATAGCTTAGATCCTGGTCCAGTCAGACGATGTGGAAACTGTTCCGAGATGCCAGCACTAGACATCGCTGTGTCTAACAATGCGGTGAGCAAATAAGTGCCGAATTTCGGTGTAAGATATTGATGAGCTATCCCGCTTCCGTAAGACGAATCGGCACTTGACATCAGGCTCGGTCGGTAAGAACCTGGCAACAGATGACAGACACGATGGAACTGTTTAAACACTCTGAGAAGAAAACTGTCATCGTTGAGCCAATTGAATTCACCATTTGTCTAGTAAGGACGAACAAACAGGTAACCAAACATGGCACAGAACCTCACTGTGTCCACGGATCAAATCACGGTGGATATAGGCTACAACTGTGTGATAAATTGAATTGGAGAATGACCTTAATTGCCAACATCAGTCAAAACAGTTTACACAGTACACTTGTGTCTGAGGCAAAACACCGAGTACGTAGGTGCATAACGAAAATTGTCAGGAAGAAAAATCAACATCCCTGATCAAGCATCTGGCAGAGAGAGATGATTCGATTATCATCTCCGTTATTACACCACTAGGAAACATCGCTCTCTGGGCATATCATTAGGATTGAGAAAATATTTAACTTTGAGAAAAAGATCACTTCACACACCTGGTGGACTGGAGCAGCATTGAATGTGGCCCCCGTGCGGATTGAGTATAAATGCGAGCAATTGTAAGCACAAATGTCGCACCTCTCGGCGCCACCAAGCAATATTGGCAGAGAGAGTCGACTGGTTTAAGTTGCCAAATGGCCCGAGCAAAGACGTGGGCGGAAACAGTGACGCATCGGATTCCTGGTCTAGAAGTTGTCGATGAAGCAGGTCCACCAGTGGTTCCAAATATTCCACAGGTGGAACATTAGCCACCAGACTCATGGAGTCCTTGAATGTCGAACCTGTTACTACGGTTACAATATCGGCAATAAGGACGGGAAAAATGTGGAATGTCAGGTCTCAACAGCGGTTTCCTGACATGCAAAAAGAACACTCATATGCGCAAAGCGAAACCGTTAAGGTTGTTGAACGGTCAACCGCTGCTACTTGGACATGTCTCAGTTATCATCTTACCATCTGTCATGGCACAATGACTCCAAAAACCACGACTAATGGCCATATCCAAGCTCGAATCCATAGTTTGCCGGAAATCTTCAGATGACATCGTTTACGGAAAATAATCCTTTTCAGTGGTTGAGGTTGATGACGTTGTCAATCGCAAAGTGTTGGAGCAAATTTTTATCATTTGTCACTTTTTTACCCTTTTACTTTCTTGATTATTGGTACGATGAAGTGCATCAATTCACAGAAGAAGGTTATGACCAATTATTGCGGGCTGCTATATGTGGAAGCTGACCGGGGATAGAAACGTTCGAGCACATGGTCTTCACATTGAAATGCCACCTTGTTGACCACTTCAGAACACTGAACATTACCAAACCGATTTTCCCAACTAAGCAACTCATCACCCTCTGACGGAGGATCGAAGTTTTCAGGCTCGGATAAGATTGCATTTTTCCGTTCTCAAAATCCAGTAGAATACATAAGTGATTCGTCAAATGAAACCTTTTCGGTCTCGTAAGGTCGAGGAAAGGACTAGGTGTGACCGATAAGCCAATATACGGACGATCTTTTAAGTAGAATTTGCCCCAAGAAGTGACCATCCCGCCAGGAAAACTAATACACATATTCCGCAAAGACCACGGTCGTGAAAAGTCAATGCGTTCCACTCGAAAACCTCCAGATGATCTGGATAAAACTGGCATTAAATTATCATATACAGCCTTATACAGCTTTATACTCTGACTCACAAACCTCATACCGTATCAGCATCCCAATTCGGACGGCTGCGCAGTTCTTCTAAGGTTCTCAATGGTTATGCAGCCGCTGGTGCAGCACGAATCAATATAAATATAAAAATACATATGTATATATCCTATATCACATACCATATATATATATATATATATATATATATATATATATATATATATATATATAAACAGCATTCGTTTGTTCGCTGAGCTGGGCAATTTGATTGCAAACGTTTCATCACCTATCGGGGTGACTTCGTCAGTGCTTTGATGTTGTGGCAAGCGTCTGGCTGCCGTCGTCCTTCTAAATTTGTCACTTAGTCTTTTAGTCGTTGCTGATTGGCTGCTCTTGGTGAGGTGATAGGCTAGAGATGTTGCCCCGTTGCTTTGTTCACCTTCATCTATTGTTGACATGTTGTGGGCTGAATCAGCGACCGTTTCGACTGGCTTGTGTTGATTGGTCCTTCGATCGGATCGATAGGTATACGTGGTCCAGATTGACGTGTCTGTTTATCGATCTTTCCGAGGAGTGCCAAGCTTCGAGAAATTCTCTCGAATGCTTTGTTCTACCCTGGGCGACGACCCTCACGTTTTCGAAGTTGAACTTTTGACCCTCCCGGTCTTCGTGAACCGAAATTAGAGAGAGTGGATCATGCCTTTTTGTTCCCAGTTGGTGCTCATGGATCCGTGTCCCGAGTTTCTTTCCGGTTTGTCCGGTGTACTGTTTATCACAGTCTTGACAGTCGATTTGATAAACAACGTTAGTTCGATTCTTCTCAGCCGTCGGTTCTTTCGTCTTAGATAGAATTTTTCGTAGGGTTCTTGTTGGCTTGTGCGCCACTTCAATTCCATGGGGCTTGAGTAATCTTGTTGTCATTTCAGAGATATGCTCGATGTACGGCAAGACTCTTCGTGCTTTGGTTTGTTCGGCGATCGCCTCTCGGTACTGTCTTTGTTGGCGCTTCGTCCGATGAAGCTTCGGGTGTACCCGTTACGCAGAAACAGTTGAAACAGATGGTTTTCTTCTTGTTTCCTTCGCTCCGCAGTGCTGCAGTGGGGTTGTGCTCTTCTAAAAAGTGTCTTGATGCAGCTTCTCTTGTGGCAGCCTGGATGGTTGCTTTGGAATTGTAGGATTTGATCTGCGTGCGTGCTTTTGCAGTATACGGATGTTTCCAAAGTGCCTGTATTTGTCCGTGTGACAAGCACGTCTAGAAATGGAAAACTGTTGTCATGTTCTGTTTCCATGGTGAACTTGATTTCCTTGAAAAATCTGTTGATGACAGTGAAAGTTCGTTGTAGTTCAGATCGTTGAATGACTAGGAACGTGTCGTCAACGTAGCGCAGCCACAGTTTTGGTTTGATGTCCGGCAGGATGGCCTTCTCTAGTTTCTGCATCACTGCCTCTGCAATGAGGCCAGATATTGGTGAGCCCATTGGGGTCCCCTTCACTTGTTCGCATATCTCTGAAATGACAACAAGATTACTCAAGCCCCATGGAATTGAAGTGGCGCACAAGCCAACAAGAACCCTACGAAAAATTCTATCTAAGACGAAAGAACCGACGGCTGAGAAGAATCGAACTAACGTTGTTTATCAAATCGACTGTCAAGACTGTGATAAACAGTACACCGGACAAACCGGAAAGAAACTCGGGACACGGATCCATGAGCACCAACTGGGAACAAAAAGGCATGATCCACTCTCTCTAATTTCGGTTCACGAAGACCGGAAGAGTCACAAGTTCAACTTCGAAAACGTGAGGGTTGTCGCCCAGGGTAGAACAAAGCATTCGAGAGAATTTCTCGAAGCTTGGCACTCCTCGGAAAGATCGATAAACAGACACGTCAATCTGGACCACGTATACCTATCGATCCGATCGAAGGACCAATCAACACAAGCCAGTCGAAACGGTCGCTGATTCAGCCCACAACATGTCAACAATAGACGAAGGTGAACAAAGCAACGGGGCAACATCTCTAGCCTATCACCTCACCAAGAGCAGCCAATCAGCAACGACTAAAAGACTAAGTGACAAATTTAGAAGGACGACGGCAGCCAGACGCTTGCCACAACATCAAAGCACTGACGAAGTCACCCCGATAGGTGATGAAACGTTTGCAATCAAATTGCCCAGCTCAGCGAACAAACCTACGCTATCCTGGTGAACCTGAGTTACGAGAAAGAACATCGTTCTCTAGCCTATTGCTATATATATATATATATATATATATATAATATTATACATACATGTATATCGATGCTAAATAAATTAGAGGCAATCGCAGGTGTGTGATCTGGGCTGAAAACGCATGTGTTAAATCTTTGCATTATTTTTGCAATTAATAAAATGGGCAAAATTGGAAATTCCGATTATAATGTCCGATTAGGGAGGCTCAAACGGAATTCATTGACAAGATTTTCGTCGTGTTGATTTCATCTTGGGCTGTTCATACCGGTGAATTATTGTCCTTGCTCAGTGAAAGGTAAAGACAAATTAATCGATCTTTCTTCTTTGACATGGGAAGCTTTTGAGGTGCGATCATGCCAGTTGACCGAATTTTGCAGAATCAGAGTAAGAACGTCCCACATTCGGTGCGTTTTGATTTTTTGTCGAAAGGATTCTATCGTCAAGGTCAGCATTATGCAGGGTTGATCAGTAGCTTATTCTTCAATCGATCCACGCAACAACCCACGCAATTTGTTGTAATCATTTCCGACTTGCGTCCCCAGCACTTCATAAGACGAGGTACATAGCTTGAGAAGGATAACGAGAGACGAATTTGTGCCAAGAAATTGAAGTGAGGTTGAAGTTATTCCGCGATAGAAATCAAGTGTACGCTAGAGCTACGGAGCAGTCGTGCTGGGTGACCTTGCGTTCAATAACTGTTGAGTAGAATACTTTTTCCTCCCGTTTCGGCGTTCACATTAATAACGGTTCACTAAATTCATGAATTATCTTGGCTTCTGCCCGGAATCGCTTTGCTTCTATGTGCAGCTCAGTTAGTCCAAAATGAGAACCATACTAGTTTTACTAACAAAGCATGCATCGGTCAAAGTGTTAAGTTTTGTTTTCAAAGGCAATCTAAAATCTTACCACTCTGTCGTGACTTGAATGTTGCATGATGCGAAGAGTTGTCTGGATGTGCATTAAAAAGTTTGAAATTTCGACGACGGCGAGACACCGGTGAGGATGGTGCTGAGGTGGATTCCATCATCGCTGAGCTTGAAAATGCGAGCGAATCGCTAGACATAAACCATTGTGGATCGTTGGGAGGAATAACAGAAGCGGTTGCGGAAGATGCATTCTCAAATGGGCCATGTGAATTCCCTGCGACTGTGGGGAAATCAGTTACTCGGTGAATCACAGAAGATGGAGGCACTCGAGGTTGTCCTTGGTTAGTTGCTCCAAACGATAATGGTATCGGGGCCGGAGTACTGTTTGTGTACAGTTGTGATGGTGGAGAAAGTAGACATCCAGGCGAAACATTCCACCACGGAGTGGTATCGACCGGGATCAGAGAAGCACTAAGCATCTATGGACAAAATAGGAGAAATTAACCGGAACGCACATGAAATAAATTACAAGGAAAGTAAAACACGTAAAATCCCTTGATGTCAAACAAAAAAGTGAATTCAGCAATTTGACTTGTCCCAGCGAACGCATTGGTTTTGCACGGGCAAGACCAACAGATGTAGATTTATCGCTACTATTATGAATTTACCAGGACAATGGAAATGGCCTTGGCTAGTGCAAGTCACGCTTCATCCTGATTGGAATGGAATCGCTAATTAGATCGCTTTAAATGTGGATTTACAAAGGAAGGAATGGGATCAGTCGCATATTTTCAGTGGAATTCATACTTTCGGTTTAGTTACAGGTGTACGGTATACACGAACAGCAGAGCTGCACTGTACCCGTTGCATGCCCACATTATGGATACTGGAACAGAGATTGATGACGAATAAAGTATTGTCATATTCCCCCCAAAAAGCGGAAACTATGTCAAATACGTGGCGAATTTTCGCCTGACGAGTTGTCGTCCTAGAAGGCATCACAAACGTTCATTAACGCCATTGTGGTATGGCAGATATGACCAGCCAGTAAGCGAATTCATGAGCGCTTGTATTCCTCCAAGAGAATGTAAGTAAGCAAAGACGTATGATACGAATCTCTCAAACGTCGGCTCTTCTGTATCCCCCGGTCAGCACGTAATATTTAGAAGGTCTATGGGCTGGACTATCAGTCGACGATTTCGATTGGCTTGTGAATACCGCATTTTGCACTGTTGCTCTGCTGACTCCGTCTTTCGTCCAGAGGGTGGAGAGAAGGAATCCAGAAGCAAATGCTCCCCTCTCGTATGAAAATGTCCGATTATTGGGGGTCAACGGTGTACACACATGAGCATGGTTATCGCGCTTCTTGTCCTGATTTTGGAAAGCTACTCTCAACAATCACATGAGTGGTTCGATATGGGTTAATTATCGAACAACTGGCGTCGTAAAATGAAAAACGTCGAGACTGATTATATCCTGAAAAAAATCGCCCATTGTTTCCGTCTTGAATGGCTAATCAGTAGTCATTATTAGTACTATCCAAAAAGTGAAATTGTTATAAATCTCATTTTGTCGAGAAAAACGCATCGGGGTAACGAATATACATCCCGATATGTATGGTTTCCGAGTCACTGTGTGATTGGTCCACTCTTTTAGTTGGCTTACAAAACGACATGATTGGAGTCTCGTTGATATGAAAACCAGATGGCTAGTGTAGGTTAGCCTACCCATTACACGATTCATTCAGTTTTCCAGTCTGTCCATCCGAATGTAATTTGTGTTCTTTGCTGCCCATTGAAACCGCATTATGTTACAACGGCAGGATAACCTCAACTCTGCTCAAATCACTTAGAACAATGAAAGAAATTGCTTATAAGCTTTACGACCAAGCCTCCGTGAAACGTTCCCCTAAACGCAGTATAAGAAGATTAAAGCCATATTTCTCCAGTCAGTTTTTGATACCGATGACAATACTCTTCTCCGGTGTCTGCCGCCTCGGAAGTTGAACCCATTCTCTTCACAGGAAATTTTCAAACCTGTCTGACCTTTAAAAACTTCGCCCGCTATTAGTCCAGCTGATCAGTCCCCTACTCTTCACAAATTAGAACCGAGTTCGGTCAAGAAAGTTAGGACTTCCCTCGTGAATCCAAACCATCGTCATTTGGCACTATTCAGGTCACCGGGAAACCTGTAATCTGTTTGTCAATCTCGAACTTTTCATCAGTGTTTTCTTCCCATCGACAACTAACCGAACGGGCTGGCTTAATCGCTTGGGTTCGACCCTAGGTATATTCGTGAAACAGTTGCACCACTAGCTCATTTTGCCTCTAAAAGCCCGGACAGTTCTGTGAAATCAGTTTCCTACATATCTTTAGATTATCCCTCCTCTTTTGACTCGGTTCCCCTTTCTCTTCTCCATTAGCTTGGTTCTTTTGGCTGTCGCATTTCTGTATTGTCGTGGTTTAGGGATTGATTTTCTAATGGAATATAATTTATTAGATTTGACTACCGTTTACCGTGTGCCTAAACTAACAGCTCAAATGTTCTTTAGGGTACTGCTCCTTCTCCATTTCTTTTCACGACCTATATAAGCGGTTTGTTCACTGCGCCATCTGCACAACTTAAGTACACTGATTCTTTCGTACTCTGTCACTGTATTTCCACCGAACTGGATTTTTGATCTTTTTGTGATAACTCAAACTACATTTAGAACTTCCCTTTACAATTCGATTTCCACTGTATTACATCAGAATGCCTGTAGTGCACTTTAATCCGTTTTCGTTCCGCTTATTCGCAATGAGCATTCGGGTCATCGACACTTTCCTTTTTTGCAACCGAGTTCGTCAATTACCTGGGTGGTGCAGTAAGGCACCAACTTGCGATGGTCACTTCAACTTTTGACTGTTGATACACTGCGTTGCTTATCTTTTCAGATCCTTAAACTGAGGCATTTTGGTACCAGGCAAAGTGTCACTACTTATGTTTATCACTATGCTCTATCTACTTTAGTGCACTGCTCTTCAGTAGCTTTTGCGAGCTTACTTAAGAATTTTCACATACTTCATTGAAAGCTGTTTATTATCCGCTGTTCCTTCTATTTCAGTTGACTTACCTATCACCAAGGTGTTCAAACAGCACATAAGAGCCTGTGAAGAATTTTCCAATAGTTTTTTTGCAGACTGGGCTCATTCTTGATAAGATGCTCTATTGCTGTGTCGCATGCATTCATCCACCTTCTCAACAATTAGACTGATTCCCTCGCAGTTCCGCTGTCTCTTTTCTCGCACGAATTTTCGTCGGGGTAGACAAATTCACGGAATTCCATTCTAATCACCGTGACCAAAAATTTCTCCCCTGCATTTTTACTTCTAATCTGTTTCCAAATTGACAGTGTTATTTTTCTGCAGTTTTGTTGATTGAAACGTCAATTTTTATCAACTTTCAAAAGCTGCCTATACAATGAAATGCAATATAATATCGTCCAGTCACGATTAGGGACCATCTGACGATTGGTAGGCAATGAGAAAACAGTTTTACTTTGCCTGTCCTGTCAAACATTGTTCATGATTTTGGCGCTACAATCTTGCATCCGCTAATGCCTAACGCTTGTGACGCGCCGACCACGGGCCACCATCGCATCAGCACTAGTAACCAATGGAAGGAACATAGCTCGGTTCCGCTTTGGCATGGAAGAAACGATTGGTAACAACCTGTCACAACTGGCACCCTATCATGTTTTCGACTTGGCACTGGAACAGCATGTGTTAAATATACGGATGGCTGGTATTCCAGATTGCATACTTTTGACAGAGGAATGATCTAATCCCGTAACAGTCCGAGCGTAGTCACAATCCAAAAACGATCAATGTAGGAAGGGAAAGCACATAGTAAGCTACTGGAATACTTATGCGCCTTATTGCTGAAATGCCGAAAATCTGAAAAGACGGATCCAACAGTACTGGCACGACAGCGAGGGGGGAGGGGGACTTCAAAATAAAAGATAGTTTACTAGAAAGCAACCTTCAAGATGACCACGTAAATCCGCATCCGATCAGAATGCTTAGAAAAACGCCGGCGTAATAAGATCTCTTCCAGTCCAGTTTGTTCAGTTTTCACAACCATTAAACTTGCACAAAAGTATTCCGTTTTTGGTTGCGGCACCACTTATTCGAACAGAAAAACGAACGAGGTAAAAGAGCTTGCGGGAATTTCCCATGGCAACAGCATGTTCCATCTCCAAAGCTCTTCGAGACCACCAGATCTCATGATCCCCATTCAAGACTGCACGAAGTTCCCGTCTTGTTACCAGACGTTTTTCATCACACTCTCTACCAGTCGGGTGGACTACCTTCTGTCAAGAAGGCCAAATCCACGGTGTTACAAAGCGATGAGTCAGGCCACAACTCGCCAAGCCAGCACAATGTAAGGCATTCCTGATAAGCGACCAATGCTCACTGATGCTTTGAGGTGGGAGCAATACCAGCTTCTCAGTCACTGGGCTTCAAAAAATCGATGGGCCAGTCAAATCAGACAGTTTGTCGCAATCTAACCGACGTTGTACCATACGCTTTGAGCGCCCACCAGAGCACACAGACAGCTAGGTGAAAACATACACGTAGTCGGAATCGAGGGGAGTTCTCCAGTATGACCGCATTCTTGTAGACGGTCCCGCCATCTGTAGCTAATAGCGATGTGGTCGATTTGAGTCCACCGCTGACCCGAAGAGGGCGGACGCCAGGTTCTGTACCGACGACTTGAACGTTCGTACTAGCGAGAATCAAGTGATGGTCTGAGCACAAAACCAACAATCGCTTCCCGTTTTCAGAACGACAGGAATCGAGACCGAAGAGGCATCTAGATACACATCATTCGAGGATAGACGACCTACTGTAGTATTCATGTCTCCTGTGAAAACCACGATGTCACCCCGTCTTGCTGTGAGCAAAAGGTCGTGCAGCTTCTAATAGAAATTGTCCTTGACTGTGTCTGGGCTGCAATCTTTTGGCGCGTACACTAAGATAACAAACAAGTTGCGTCCATCAGAGCGTCGTTTATTTACTCTACATGAACATCCAAGTCTCGCTGCGCATGACCGGCTGCCGACTGGGATCCAGTCAAGTAATGTAGCCTCATTCCTCTCACTGAGAGCCAAATCAACGACAGTAACACCAGAAGCCGCAGCCTTAAGGTCCCCAGAAAGATGCAGATAAAACTTCGCAGAAGGACTAGATAAGGATGTCAGTCGGATATCGGAGTTGGAGTCTTGAATGCAATTTTCCTAGATTTAGCACAAATCAATGGCTAAGATTTCCAGTGTGCGGGCTAAACACCTCCCGTTGACCTACACGGGTCAGTGTTCGCACAATCGAATGTGGCTAAGTCCGACAGTGCGCAAATCGAGGAGCGAAGAAGTGGCGTCAATCGACGGCAATGGTTCAGGTGAGAGAAATTGGAATCGCTATTTTATAAAAAGAAAGCGCACGAGGAACAAGAACAATCAGAACTATATCCAAGTTAGAACAAACTGCCACTAGCATAATATTAGAACAAATAGCAAAACCCGAAGAATGTGAGGAAAAATGAGGCCTCAAAGAGGAAGAAAAATACGAGTATAGATAAAAGAAGCAAGCAGTTGTGTACGATTAACGAAAAGGTCACATTTTGCTGTGAGAAAGGCAACCAATCACACCAGAACAAAAGTCCGGTACACTACACACCCACCAAACAAAAAAACAACACACAACAACTACAGAACACAACAGACCCACAACCAAACAAACCACAAACCACCACAACACCACGAACAAACACCACAACAAACACACCCAACACAACCAGTGCGAGATTAGTAATACTATCCAAGCAAGGATCAACTGTAATGCCCATCTGTCGGGTGTTGGCACTATCGCGTCGCCTAGTCAACAGAGTAAAGGCGTTTTCTACTCGAGGATGCCCACCCTTAGCCCTTGCTGCAGCCCAATGCAGAAGAGATCCGTTCCATCGAAGCCGTTGGTCAGTTGATCGGTTCATACGTCTCTTCTGGAAAGCCTTGCTAGGTCAGTGGAGCATGGCAAGGAGCAATGGCTTCATTTGGTTGGCGGGCCACACTCGCCACATCGTAATGTCACGAGCGGGCTCCCGTGGTATATTTTAGGGAGATCGCTTGGCAGGCAAATCCCACCAAGCTGTCAACGCTGCCGGTGTTTGTCCGCAGCCGCTTATTCGGTGGGATTTAGCCCACCTTATTCACGGCTAACCATCTGGATGGTGGCTGTTCCCGTATCCTGAACCCAGGGTAGCGCCCAGCAGCACGCAGCTCTAGCCTGAAGAAATTATACAATCAAATAGACTGATTTACATTTCCAATGCACAATCTCGCTTAGTTTCTATTGAGGGCTATGCATGAACTTTGCGGTTGGGTATTTGGCTTCTGTTCATCGAACTGCACTATATCCTAGCAAAATGTTCCCGATACAAAAGCGCTGCACGAATGGAGAATAAGGATGGCTTACTTCAATTCCATTGTTTCATAATTTCCGAGGTAACAGGTACCGGTTTTCATAAAAAAGGGAGCCTGATAGGCGCGTTAGAACAGTTGTGAGCACAACTGCGAGTACGATTCTTGTAAAAGGAAAAAAGAATCACATTTAATAAGATATTTACAGAGCTCATTAGTCCGATCGATATATATTCGCAGACGTTTATTGTGGTAGAATAACAAGTGCGGTGGTAATAACATGCTCGCATAGCCTCTAAGGGGGACAGATCCAATAAGCAAGGAAGCCCCGATATTCAGGATTGTTGAAAATGGAGTAAAATAGAAGTTATTAGCAGGCCGTGAGTAAATTGCTATCGGGCTGTGCCCCTGCGGGAATAAAGGAACCCAGATGATCGGAACACCATCCCAAAGTCCCAAGCAGGCAGCCCGAGATAAAAGACAGAAATGCGTACCGGCAGAGGTAGCAGAGAAACATGAAGAATTTCAGTTTCAGTTTGTACAACGATTAACTTTGCACCAACGAGCTCTGTTTTTGGCTACCACCTCTTAGTATATCTGATCAATTAGAAGAAAGAAGGAGGAATAATGAAGGTTGACGCAAATTAGTAATTTAAGGCAATATATAGCAAAAAGGGTTCGAATGTCTCTCAGAACTGCATACAGCGAGGTAGTCTTCTGTTAGCATGCACAGAACCGCTCTAATCTATCCTCATTCATTGCGTGTTCTAAACGTTGAAACCTAGGACCTAGTAACTTGAGCTTAATCTCTGAGTTACGCATAAAATCCTCCTAACATATTCTACCAATACTACAAAGACAACGGTGTTCAAACAAGGAAAGTCTACGCATATCTTTTGCTATCGATGACCATGTTTGGGAGCCGTAGGGCAAAGACGACTTCAATGCTACCGTGTATACTCGGCCTTTGATTGATAACGGGATGTCACGCACAACATCGTCCGTACATTCGAAATCAAACAGGTTCCTGTCTGAGCAAATATCAATCCCACTATTCTCACATAAGAATACGGCTATCCCCGTGACAATCTCAATTAAAAGATGGGAACGAAAAGACGAAGGGGGAAACCTTGACATAAACAATTTCTGGTGGTGAACTTGGATAAAACATCACCAGTAAGCATAAACTTGGCTTCGGTTGTTAGCATATATAGACTAGATAAGTGAAGTGAATTTCTCGGGCACGCCCTTCATTGAGAGGCAGCGCCAAGAGTTGTAGGATGGATTGAGTCGAATGCTTCTTTCAAATCAAGAAAGACAGAAATCGTGGGTCTACGGAATATGTTCCTATGTTCTAAGATCGATCACAGTGAAAATTCGGCCGATCCAATTCCAGCTGGGAAGGAAATCGGTTTGGTTCTCACGCACATACCTTTCTGGAGTTCTAGATAGTTGATGGAATATAATGGCCGCGACCAGTTTGGATGCAATGCTTACCAAGCCAATTCCTCTGTGGTTTCCTCATGAGAATCCATCATCTTTTCCTGTAAATCGGCACAGTCACTGGTTCACACCAGTCCTTAGGAATCCGTTCATTTACTTTGTTAACTTCACCGTCAGCACTGTGCCGTCATCCTTGAAGACGGACGGCGACAATCCATCTGACCCAGCTGCTCCTCTCTGATGACCCCCATTTCTGATAGAGGTCTGGTACCCAACTGCATTGGTTCACTGTCAGGCATGTGTGGAAAGTTCACTGTGACCGTGAACTGACTAAACTGCTCCCACCCGAACGTGCCAGCCGTGTTGCTGAGACCGAATCAGTGTACCGTCGGATACCTTAATCACCCGGCCTACGCGGGCCAGTATTCCCAATTAGTTGGTAAAGGTTGCGTCTAACTGCGATGGCCGGAGGCTTTTACATTTTACATTTTTCCATCCACCACTGCTACCGGTCATTTCTCAGACTACTGTTCAACCACCAATTTCAGAGATTTACCCGTCTCATTGCATGCACCACCCATGACGACGGGTCTGCGAGCATCTGACACAGCAAATGAATTCGAGGATATCCATTATTTCTGGATCTACATGGCCTGCAGTCCTGCGTGGCAGCTGTTGCTGAGCGAATGGCTTCCTTGATCCGCTCCCGATGTTTGTTCGGATCTTGGGCGTTCTGTTGAAACGACAGCCTCATTGAATGCACTGGTCAGAAATGAAGTCGGCTGTTAGGGACGCGTTTTTTTGTGATGGTGTGACCGCAGACTAGGCGCAGACAAAAGTGAACACGGACCAAAGTATGGTCTGAGTCCACGGATATGGACAAGCATCATCGGCACTCGATTGGTCCGTGCCGCCGGTGACCGATGGTAATGTGGTCAATCTGAGTTCAGCGCTGTGAAGGCGAAGGAGGGTGCCGAGTCAGCAGATGTAGCTTTCATAACAAAATTGGTGCCCCCAGAAACAGTCTTGGGTCACCAAAAACTTGGACGAGGCGATCTCCGTTGTCGGTCCCATAGGTCGACACAGAAAATCCGTCTCCGATGTGACGTACCGCCTCCGCTAAGTACGTGTTGAAAGCATCGGCTACGACAACAACGTTCCTTGAACGCACACCTTGGAGTGATCAAGATAACTGTCGATAGAACTCGTCCTTGGCCTCTAGGGAGCTGCAATCAGTGGGTGCATGTACGGATACGGCTAACGAACATCGGCCGGCGGTGGCCATGCTGATAAGGTCATGACGTTTGGACGTGACGCTCGCGGGTTCGAATCCGCTCACCACCGGTCAACTTTCCCCACATGGCAGCCCTCTGTTGACCGTGGCCTCCTTCATGAAAAATGATGCACATTGTTATTTCATTAATAAAGGAAGCAAAAGATAAAAAGATAAAAAAACAAAAAGATCTATTGACTCCTATTGACGTGTACGGAACCATCCAAACCGAACTTCGCAGAAATGACTGTTGACTCGATTCAGTCTAACAGTGCAAGCTCAAACCAATCCCAACGCCAGCCTGACCACTAGTGCTCCAAACCGGATTACCCTACAGGCCAAGAGTGAGTCGAAAGAATGAAGTTGTATCTGGGTATGAAGAATGATCACGGAAGTGGGATCTTGTATGCGCGTTTCGAAGATACAGCATAAGCTTATTTTAAAAGTTTCGAGAATTCTGGTTAGGGCAGCTTGTTCCCCTATTTGGGTGAGTGTGAGAGGACTGGAGGCACCTAAGTGAGATGAACACTTAGTTTTAAGTAATGCGTCAAAGCTATTTCTTCCCCTTCCCTTAATGATACCATCATCTTCGTCATATCTTGCGTGGCTCCTATATCGGAAGAACGGGAATCATACAGATTCTCTGTAGAAAGGATGCTGGGGGTAATCAGGTGATGGATACTTCACGGCATACCACATAGGGGAAGGGGTTTTTCTTTGGGAATCCTAATCGGAGCCTTTGACTCAAAAGTTGCATTCACAAAACAGTGAGGTGTTAATCCAACATGGAAATTCGGGGCAGGCGTATGGTGCTCGAAGCAATGGGTAGCGCAATCCCGATTATCCTGCGCGACGACCGATTCAGGGTGGAATTCATTTTATTTGTGCTATTCATTGAGCTTTTTGGAGGAATACAGTTGGATAGTCCAGACGCTAAGCAGGAGAACGATTAGGGTTCTCAACGAATGCCTTTGTTTCTAACAAGAACCTGTTCGCAAGGCAACGGAGAGTGGCCGGGTGGAAGCCCATCTACTAGGGCCAATTATTCTTCTGTCCAATTTTCTGATTGAGTTGGCAGCTTAAACCAACTCGCAGCCTGTAGAACCAGGAGGCTATTTTGCCAAGCCTCTACCCACTGAACTTCATGGCATGATTGGAGCTTCGGCTTGAGATAGGGCATCCTGTATGGCCAGTTAGGTCATAAGGACAGGAAAGCTGTCACACGACGTCAACGTGCAGTGTTACTCTGATGGAAGGTCACCTCCGCGACCACCTAATTCACCAGATTTAGACCAACAGAAAGTGTTGGACTTCTAGAAAAGAAATATCTCGTTGGCAGAAAAATGACCAATTCACCCCATTTTGTAAAACAATCTGAAAAGTGTTTGGTATGAAATACCAAGACTGTGTTACCGACCTTTACAGAACACTTAATTGTGTTCGCTTTTGCTGCGATTCTCACATTCACTACAACAGTAATGACATGATTAGGAGGACGTATTTTTGATGATGGACATCCGAAGAGAGGTGCCGCCGATTCTCAAGATCCCAATACTTACGAGACGTAAAAAGCATCGGCAAATTTCATGAATTTATTTATAGGTTTCCCTTATTATGTCTGTTTGTAGACCTGAATAAAGCCAGTTAAACATGGGTGACCTTGGCAGTAAAAGTAAATGCGCCTGAACATGAAAAGTGCAATCCCACAACAGCATGAACATTCCGTAAACCATTCTGGAAGGGTTTTAGGAATCGCCTTAGTTTGAACTTATAAATCATATCAAGCTCACCTATAGAACGGAAACATTTTCACGAGCATTCTACCGACAATCACACTTTTATTTATGCGCTGAAGGCAGTTATTTATTAAATGGGTTATTTTGCGTTAAATGGGGTGTAATAATCATTATTCATCTTGGACAGGAGAATTCTCATTTAGGAAGAATTACATCGAAAACGACCTTGCATCAAAATTACTTAAGTGCCCTGCGTTAATCATTGTTATTATGAAAGCGGAGCAATGAGCGAGAAAAAGTAAAATCCTTTGGTACCACAATGTAAAGGATAATGAATTGGTTTAAAAACCTAGATCAAATCCAATTTTTGCGTTCAAGCATTTCCAACGAGTCAACCTGAACAAGATAACCATTTACATCATATCAGACGAATAAGCATTGCCAAGAGCATATCCTTCACGCAAGGAATCAATCACATCTGGAAGTGACAATAGAGTCACTTTTAGTTGCCAGAAATTTTCGACAGAAACTCTTTCTCCTTATTTTGATGCAGATTAGTATGGATATTTCAGGCACTATTTTCCGGATAAACCTAGCGAACAGGTAAATTTTTCAACGAACGCAAGACATTGTGGTGACCTGAAAATACCTACGAAACGAACATTTATGTGCCTACAGTGCAGCATCTACAGCAGGCACGCACTTGCCGGGAGGCAAAAAAGATTACTTCGATCCCCACCAATCGCCACGCTTTTTCGACCTCGGGGACTCGGCATGGTTCATGAGTGTTCCTCCGCCAACAAGCGTGTCTATTAAGCTTCATCGATCCTTTTAGGGGCGGTGAAGCTTAATAGACACGCTTTGACGGGCATCACCCACATTATTTGCTCTGCCAGAAAGCCCGGTTGGTCGACTGGGGTCCATGCCGATCTCACTCAAGCCAACCAGTCAAACACCGGGGCGCGGTGAGTACAGGGGTCTCGGAAACAGGAATCAGTTGAGGTGTACCACTGGTATTTGAACTTTCCGCCTGATGTGTTGTCTTTTCACCTTTCAGATACAGATGTGTTGACGAAACTCTAATCCGGGAATGTTTCGAGACAAAGGTCGATATCATAAATGACTTGTTTGGTCGCATTGTTCTACCGCACTCCCTGGCCTGTACATGGCCATGAACATTCCGAATTCAGTGTTCATCCTACCAACAAACGTCGTCCTTCAATTCTGTGGTCTCGCGTAGATTGTTGTGAGCGCATGTGATATAATGTATTACCTTTGTGCCTCCATTAACGTCAATATTCTCATATTAGGCTGTCAAAACTCGGTGGTTATCCAAGAGCGCTTTTCGCGGCGTATACAGCTGGCTGACAAGTAAAGTTGGAATGGTCATCTCTTATTTACTCACCTGAAGTTTGTACAACGTCCTATATGGTGTAGACTTGAGCAACGTGGTTGGATTACAGAAAAGACTTTGTTGTACCTGACTGCCCGCCCGAGACAATGCAGTCGCCGGACAAGTTGGTAGAGTGGCCAACAACAGGCGAATTGGATGGATCAAGCTAAAAGAAGAAGACAAGGACACTCCAGCAGTCGTCTGAATTCCGGTGGTTGTATTTTTGTTTTTTTTGCTTTCGGTCGCAGGAAATATGGGCACCTGGACCAGTTCTGCTTCGGCCAGTTCAATGAGTAATTCGTAGACGCTCAGATCCTCTCCGAGACATAAACTAGGCAAGTTGCTCGTGGTCACTGGCAATATGACTTGTGGGGCAGCTAGTTCTCCCGTTGACCCCATTGTACCACTATTCGTCGAGGTTACGTTGGATGTCAGACTGAGCATGGACGAGCCTCGTGCAAACTGTAGATCTTTCGATGCAGTACCTGAGTTGACACCCATATTCACGCCCGCCGACACGGACCCGTTCAGGCGCGTGAACGGTAGATCTAATGTGCCACTACCGTTCAGACGATCAGATTCATCGGCTCCCGTGTGTAACGCCGTAGCGGCCCTGGCAACCAGATCAGCCTCGGACGCGTTGCCTTGAGTGACCATAGAAATTGTGCTTGGAGAAGCTGAACAAATGGATAAATTCAGAGCGGATGCACCAACGGGCATGGCGGTGCTTAAATGGTCACCTCTTGCACCTGCTCTGGCATTCAACGAAGCTATCAATCGGACAGTTAACTGACGTCCATTCTACAAAGGAAAGCATTTGAAAGACATTTTTATCTCATTGCTTCAAAGTGTTTTATTTTGTCAGAACGGTCGGAAAAAAATGTAAGAGAGAACAGCAAAATGCCAGAAGGACTGGCGTAAAATAATCCATACAACCAAAAATAGCTAGATCATGGTCCATAAAATGACGCTCATGAAATCTGCCTTGATGATCATCCTCCATTCGATGCAGTTGTCATTGATGTCGTAAATAATCAGCAGAAAAAAACTTCGTAAAAACTATAACATCGGGAAAGGTACTAGGAGCCTTAGCTCGCGCTATTAACCACCTGTATTATGCACCCGGGGTGTGGGATCCGCGGACCAGAAATGAACAGTAACTCTACAAGCAACATGATCAGCTAAGGCAAATATATTTGGGCTTATTGGTATTCAAATTTTTTTTTCTTTCACATAATTCTCATTTACACTTTTTATACTTCTACGTATTTCACTTTAAAATAAGAAGCATCGTAAAATACCATACAGAATCACCGTAATAAAGTGTGAGATTAGCAGTTATGTGAAATGGACTTAAAGGCCGAACCTTCGAAAATTTGGGCCTTAATCATATTTTGAGTCCAAAACACCGCGATTCGCAGGACGTAGAACATCCAGGAACTTCAAAGCGGAGGACGCTACCTGTACGGAAAGGCGGAAGAAAGCTTGAAGTGATCGTTCACCATTCCAGTTGGGCATTAACACATCCACAGCTCCCATTCACTTCCTTTTCAAATTATATATATATATACGCCCATGCCTACCACAGGACCAAAACGACACGAAGAGTTCTGCCACATTCCTGGAACAAATCAGGGACCTTAAGTTAGAAGCAAACGAAGCTATGGTCTCATTCGACGTCACATCACTGTTCACAAATATTCCAAGGCAAATGGCACTGGACAGCATGTGCCAACTTATGGAGGACTCCAACTTATCAGATAGAACAGCAATGTCCAAGGACGATATAATGCATTTGATAGAATTGTGCATGGAAACATACCTACAGTTCAATGGGACGGTATATAAACAAATAAGAGGAACGCCCATGGGATCACCCCTATCAGGCTTGTTAGCAGATGCAACCATGAAACAATTCGAGACAAAGGCATTCGAAACAAACCGCCCACGCTTACGGATCAGATATGTTGATGATACATTTGTTGTGTTAGAAAAAACAGAAATGGACCAATTTCATCAACACCTAAACGCGATAGTGCCCAGCATCAAATTCACCAGGGAGGAGGAAAAAGACTCGGCTCTACCGTTTCTCGACGTACTAATTATGAGACAACCAAACGGGAGCATAGAGACAACCGTCTACAGAAAACCGACGACGACGGACCGCATACTCAATTTTAAAAGCAACCATCCAACCTGCCACCTAAAGAGCTGTGTGCGTACCCTGTTCCATCGAGCCGACACACTGCAGTACACAGCACCTACGGGAACAAGAGCAATCTAGGTTGTTCACGTTATTTGCGGTCAATGGATATCCAAAGTCTTTCATCAACGCTTGTATTCGCAGAAGGCAGAGGGCAAACACAAAGAGGACCAGATCGATCGTGGTACTTCCATACATACGGGGAGTATCCGAAGCGGTCGAACGCATCCTACGTCCACCAGATATCACAATCGCCCACAAACCGACCGGCACCCTGAGATCTGTTCTATTCAACGGAAAGGATCGCGTCGACCAGCCCGACCAGTCAGGGGTAGTTTATGCCATTCCGTGCCTCGGATGTGACAAACAGTATGTTGGTGAGACAAGCAAACAATTACGCACACGCTTGCACGAGCATAGCTTAGCCCTACGACGCGCTGACCCACACTCGCAGATATGGAACCACTGTGCATAAACAGGCCATGAGGTCAACATCAACAACGCAAAGGTAGTCAGCCGGGCAAACAGAAAGGGGGAGCGACTGATTCTTGAAGCCCTCCACTCGAATAACTCGTTCAATCGGCATGTGGAGATTGACAAACATTACGTCATCTTAACAAGACCCGGATGCAGAATAGAGAGACAAACAGACGGACAGTGCACAAGACCGAACGGAACTAGCGATCCCATTCAATCACTCATTCACGTTTGACAACGAGTCCTAGTTTGGATCAAAACGTCACGATAAACGTATTAACTCAGTGTACGCCTTCTCAACTCTAAAAATATATATATATATATCCTTTACCACTCACTTCCTTTGCTAATAAAACAATGATAGCGGGATCCATCAGAGGGCTTCCAAATTAGGAGACTGACCTGTAGTGAGGGGATTCTAACCTGCAAACCTTCAGGCTCAAATGCCACGATATTGATCACTCGACCATAGTACCAAAAAATGACCCCCTTTCCCGTAAGATGCTAGATTCTCGTGAACCTCGCTACAAATGCCGATTTCACATCATTTGATTTGGGAAGGTATCCTTAGTGGCAGATGCAGATGAGACAGCTCATCTGAGTCGGTCAGTTTTGTCCAGTTGCGGGTAACTGGTACGTTGCATTGGCATAGGGACAACGCATAATGCGTAGGTAGGACTACCGACATCGTTTGTCACACACTCATAAGTGCACTTTTGGTTGACAGAAGAAATGAAAACCATTGCTAGAAAATGAGCACTTTAGAAGAGAAAAATTATAGGTTAACGGAATGTAAAAATTAGGAATAAAAAAAATCTACAGAATAGAATTAGAAAGATGGATTCAAGAACAGGAGCGCGTCGGAGACTACGTATCTTAGCTGATGAGTTTACGATGAGGAGAAACTTCTAGAAAAGATGACAATTTACCCGTGAGAATCCATAGACCAGCAAGTCATTCTCTAGGGCGAAAACCACGTTCCCACAGAGCAAGAATCACCACAAGAACGCTATTGAAATATGCTCTATTCTATTGGCGCCGTGGTCCTTTAATCTGAACACAAGTTGAAACATGTGAAAATATTTCAAAAGAACAATCTTGATTGGAAATATTCGAAAGTCTTCAGTTTAGCAAATTATTCGGATAAATTTTCAGGGCTAAATATCCGTAATATTCGTCAACCAATAGTAGACAACGTATGAACAGTCAAGATGGTTATAAATGCCAGCGGCAGACATGCGAAGTGTCCCATCAGATTTTCTTATTTGTTGGCACCCATGTTTCCTTTCGCTACGATTTGCATGTGGACGGGGATGGCTGGAATTAGTATTATGTGGGGAGAGATCTTTTGGCGCAGTGTGCATCTGCATGCCGATAACATCATCACTGACTATAAGGGGGACGTCAAATTAGGATTGCCACTCATTCTCGGCCTTAAATAATATACTGAACGAATTTGTCAGCTCAACGTAGTTTCATCCAGCATTCTGAGAAACAATTCACGCCGCGGTAATTACCTCCGGATGACAACGCACTGTTGTATGTCAAATTTATCCAGAACGATATCGAATGCTACACTCGGTCAATTGTCCAATGATGGACATCGAGTAGATCCTAATTTTCGATTAGGGCGCCTTAAATGTATCATGGCGAGGATCGATTCAAGTGGATTGTGCTTGATAGCAAACTAACGTCATGTGATGCCCGAGGATGTCCGTACATAATTGCGGGCAAGATTGAAGACCGCGGGAGCGTGAGCGACAAAATAGCCTAGAACAATCGAGGACACTGATCGATAGACTAGCCAATTAAGCCTAACATGCAGTTGACCGGCCTAACGGTTGACGGGAGCGGACTACCTGCAAACCGATTGAATCGGTTTGTTTTCGTCCATTTTCTGTTTACAGTCAGCTAAAGTTAGATAAATACAAGCACCGACTCTAGTAAACCGAGACCAATCAAACAAATGGAATTCTCTTACAGGACGGCAGGTCTGACCAACCAAGTAACCACAAGTTCAGATACGTACGCAGTCGGTTGCCGAAACTCTCACAGTAGAAGAACGGACATCTGACCAGTCCTCGAAAACTGCTAGTATATGTTCACCACTGCGTTCACGTGGACAAAACAAACCGACTCCAGTCTTACTAAAGATTGTCACAAAGTTACTCACTGAGCCTTGAATGGTGATGCTTCGCATGCAGTTTAAAACAAGCACGATCATAAGATGGACTGGATTCCTACTACTTTCCCAACCACATACATAGATTTATGTGGATGTTTCATTGAAAACGAATGCCAGGTCGACATGGGCAGCAGGAACGCAACAAAAATAATGGTTTAATCAACAGTTCTAAACTACCTGATCAACCAAACCTAGTGGAAAAGGTAAGCACACGAGCGTGAAGTATTAAAGTAAGATCTAGACAATGACAAATGAGCATCAATTTCGTGTTTTACAACTCTAGAAAAGGGCATAACACGTCTGCGGTGGCCAAGACTAGTTTGAACTGTTGTCTAGACAGAATTGTATCAATTGCCTTATCACCCACAATGCTATTTCTCTATCTTGCACACAAACATGTTCACCTCGTCGATATCTTCCCCACCACTTTCCACTTGCCTGGTTGGTCAATCTTACTTGACTGCGCATTAGCTTCCTGGTGACCAGCCCCATTCGGCCTGAATGGATTCTAGGTGCAGAATGACATTTTCCATGTCGTTTTGGAGACGTCAACATTATTCGGATTTTCATGAAATAATTCATTCACCATGTGATAACATCGCTCAACTCACCATAAAGAAACCATGGAAGCACTGGACAGCTGTTTCATCCTTGTTAGGAATCATCAGCCATGGTGCATATCCACCGCGCCCGAACTGGGACGCGAAAACGGGACGGAAGATTGTGGGTCGAACGCCTTAGCCATTAGGCTACCGGGCAGATTCTCAACAGTTTCTCATAAAAATGATCCGGAATGGAGTGAAAATGACAATGCTGCATTTTTCATATCTTCCAAGCTTACATCTGTTAGCAGTTCATAAGGCAATGCACAGACAACCAGTGCAATTTATACTACGCACGCTCAAATGCCCGTGCTGAATTGATGATCTCGTTTCAGGCCTATATGAAAAAGATCTTAATAAAGCAGTCGGATGTCAGCACTGAACAGTTTCGTTGTGATTCTTGAATCATATGGGATATGATAATGTTATTATCCGACTGTTTTGCAGGTTGTAGTGTCTAAGCCAATTCCTTGTACAGGTGCATAGGTGTTTTGATCTATGCCAACTACACTTTGCCTTTGTAAGTCGCACAGGTTCCTGATAAATGCATGTTTGAAAAACTGTTGTCAATCTGTTCCATTTTGAACGATCGTTTGATGATCATGACTTTTCTTACTTCTATTTTTCCCCCTATTTAGCAATGAACTTGATCTGGCGATCGCTAATGGAGACATGTCATAAATGTTGTTTTAGTAGAATGAAGTTGCAAAACTTTGAGAAGCTTACTTCGTACGGTGTCGAGCAAATTTTTGTGGATCCGAGCTATACTGTGGAGCTCAGTTTGATTTACACAAAGCTAACCCGGTAGTTTAATTCAATTCACCCTGTGATCAAGCCCATCTGGGGTTCCGACAGGTTTCCAAATCTGGGTGAATGTGTGAAATTTGACTTTCATTTTGAACAGAATCCAGTAGAAGGTCCTTCATCAAACACAAACACAGCCGCACTGATTAAACATCGAGTACTTCTGATTCGCAAATGAAAAATCACACGAAGTGAATCTGGGTGACTAGAAATTGTTGAAAATAGCGGCCTGGCCTTGTGTGCATTTAGAACCAATCACGATTGCCCATTTTTGCATCAAATATTCTGATACGAGAAACGTGTATCAGTATATTGGGGGTCATGTCACGTCAGGCCCAGATAATCTAGCTGAACCAACATTGGAAAAAGCTCCTAATACCCAACCTAAGGAAACCTCGAATAGGCGAATGCGATCACTAGGGTATGCCAAAGACAGACAATAATGACAATGTGAAATGAAAATGCAATAATGCCGCGAAAATACGCCAAACGCCTTGCTGTACGAATTTGCTAAGGGCAATCTTTGAATCTGTCCGACCGCCGAGCTGGAAATAGTTAGTTCAAACTGTGCTACTTGGTCAGTCGCCCAGGAGTAATATAGGCTATGTTGAGTAATCACACGTGGTACGAGTTGTTCCCTCAGGCGAACAATAATCGATATATTACACAAATTTATTACTGTAAAGGGCATATGCAGTATTTATGGTAGATCTCCCCTCAGGAAAGTTACTTGAGATAACCAAATTCTCCGGTGGCAAATCTGTGTTATCAAATTATAACTTCACAATAATCATGGTGGCTTAAAGTTTCCTAACTTGAATCACTCTGTCACTCCCCACCTTATTTCGAAATTACTTCGCAGTTATCCGTAATTCTGTTAAAGATGTTCGAAACTGCCACCAAAATGACCTATCAATACCCGGTTCACACAAGTCTGAAAAGGGATTCATATTGCATGATCTTGAATTATTCGAGCGCACATTAGTGTAAGATCTGCGCATTACTCCACATTACGAACAAACGTAAGCTTACTAGATTTTGTGTAAAAGAGACATGATTTTATATAGTTCCGAATATTTTTCACATAGATCTAATTACTTTTGATGTAGTTCCAAAATAGTGTGAAGCATGGTGAACCGCAACTACCAACAATGTTGTCATTAATATGGTGTCATTCACAATAGAAGGACAAGATAGAGTTTATGCCAAGAATGGATAAACGTCTACGGTGATCACTGTTAACCGGGTTTTGTGCCTCATTTCCACAAGGGCAATAAAAATAAACATACTGTTTGTTCTTGGTCATTACCAGTAGCAGTAGGCTCGCTTGCTGTACGCGCCCAGCTTTTGGAAGTGTACACAAATCCGCACCCTTTGTAGTGCACTAGTAAAAGGTTTAAATCTCAGTTTTGGTTACTGAAAACGACAGTAGTAAGTAACTGTTGAATGCAAACAATATTAGCTGAAATCCAACATTCCAGTGAAGGGTACTGGTCCTCGTCCTGCAAGGGGTCCAATGGTCTTGGTTTTGTTTGTCAACATTGTATAAATTAGGAGAACTGATACACTCGAGAAAATCGAGACACATGCCAACATTTCAACCAAAATGTTGCTGAAACATAGGCTAGTCGCTTTGAAACCATGGCACAAAAAATTGAGCGCATTGAAAGAATAACCATTTCGGGACCGGGTAAGACTGTAACGTGTGTCCACAAGCGCAGATTGTTCACAAGAAGAAAAGGAGAAGTGCATGTGCGGAGACTATGTCCAAACGCACGGTAATTAGTCAGGCAATTAACGAGATAAATCATTGCTTCAAATACACCAGCTGTACCTCTCGTTTCAAGATGGTTGAGCACAAACAGTGGATCCACTGGAAACCGAAGGGGAACCCGGGACAAATTGAGATAGGAGTACTGTATAAATCAGAAGGATACTGCTTTAGACACTTAGCATGACCATGTTCGAATTTCGGCACTTTGATTTTACCACTTATGACCATATCTTTGAAATAATTAATAAGAAACAGTGCCCGGAACAATCTTCTCAAGGAGATTATTCTGCTCTATCGTGTTCAGAAAACAAATGAGTATTATGGATAATTTTGGTCGATAAAAAAACATTTTAAACCGAATAACTGATGAACATACAGTACAGTGCTGACGATTCTGTTTTAAAAGTCATCGAAAATCACGCCTAATTACAGTTAATTCCCGGATAAAAAACCTTTCTGTTGACGAAAGCACGCACCTGAAATCCCAATTCACCAACAGGCTTTCTATTGAGAACCGTTTCCAGCAGCCTTTTGGGACAAGTTTCACTAGTTCCTCGTTTTGAAGCCTCTCGCAACGAGGCGGAAGGGTCGATCGATGAGGACATCCGTCTCGTACGCGGGACATCTGTTCGCGCCTTCACTTTGGCTGAGTGTTGGCCAATAAAAGCTAACCTCTCAGGGGCACAAAGCGGACCCAAGTAGAGTGCGGATGCGGACCAGCTGGAAAACGAATTAGAGTTGATTGGCCCGTGTGATCCGGCCATACCTTCAGCGGTAAGACGGTTGGCAAACAGCAACGCAGTCGAAACCAGATTGCTACGATCACGCACGGAGCCGAGCATCTCGTTCGAATGAATCAACAAACGAATAGGCTGTGCTGCCTCCGGAGATTTTTTCGACGGAATCAAGAAAGTATCAAATGGAGAAAACAGACCGCTGATGTTCCGTTCTGGTGAGATCAATCGGACGGTGGTAGGACCCGTCTGGCCTGGGCGGAGGGTCTCTACCCGGAGCGGAATACGCAGTTCCCAGCCGCGGAATGTAGTACCATGTGGCCTCCAGGTCGGATGGAGTACACGGGAACCAAACATTTCGTCCTTTGTTTATTAAATTCAGTAGACAAAAATAAGTATCGAGTTAAAATTGGGTGGTAGTTGAACGGCAAAACTAAAAAAGTGAATCCGATTCTCAGGGGACCCTTCATATTTGACTATGCTATGCATCAAGCTAGGATGAGTTTAGTCGATTTTGTTGACAGCTATCAGAGAACCGGCTTTATGAGAACCGCATCTCGAGAAAGCTTCTGTCTGTTCAAGAAATAAGCATCATCAAAAATCTAAAGAAATAATCTATTATATTCCCTGTCTGTAAGCAAATCCCGGTGAGAACTATGTGTTATCACCCGCTGACCAATGGTCAGTAGGAATATTTTTACTGCCCGCGAGCATTTTCTTCCAACAGAAGTTAACAGAAGACCCGATTTCATGTTCGGTAAAACCAGGTAGCATCAGGATAGCCGTGCCAAACTTCTTTGTACGCTCCATCAGTACGTATATTTTCCACATGTAGGCTAGTGAAAGTTCACGATAGAGCAACACAGAGCCAAATAAACGAACAAGTATAGTATAGTCCCGTTTCTATCAATCTCTCAGTATCTACTGCTTAGAAGCCAAGCGAGCGAAAAAAGGGGATAAACGAGTTTAAGATAATCAAGGTATATCTTTAATTCACAATTCTCGATCGACCGTGAGGTACACCTGAAAATACGCGCTCGGAGATCAGTGGATGTCAAGAGATAACAAACAGTGGCTCCGTATTAACAAAATACTTGTCAGTATTGACCTCCAAAAGCCTCCACATAATTGTAGGTAGATTTCTTAGGTTTCGAGTTGGACAGTGGCCCAGAACGCCTGTAGGGATGCGCCCAAATGTCCGTGTCTCTCAATTAGTTTCTGTTGAATAATTCCTATTCACCGCCCTCCGAGAAAGAAAGTTTGCCCACAAGAATGTGAGGACAAAAACAAATGCTCGGCGCCGTCTACCGAATTGATTGTCATTCACTCCATAGAAGAAGACTAAACTAATTACGGGCTAGCTACGAAGCATATAGCTATATTCTCACTGGCATTTTCGCCGGAGGTGCACTTGGGACCAGGGGGGTATACAAACTCAGCAATAAGCTGCTGGTTTATCTTGAATTAGGATATGTTTATTTTGTCCTGCTGTGCCACAGGTAAGAACGTCTGATCAAAGGCAGGGGATGAGCCCCCGGACACCGTTTTGGGCAAGCGAGTAGTACCAAGCTCACTGACGAACCAAAGACCGTGATTAGTAGTGGACGATATACAGGTGGACACTGGAGGAACTAGCATATGTATGATTATATCTACGCAGAACTTTTCTTTTTCTCGTTCGTTGCATTCCTCCCTCGCCGTGGTTTCGATGCCACACGACTTGTCCATAAATTTGTGTTAAATAAACATAATGATGTCGGTAAAACACTTCGCAAAATGAAAAAGCCGAGTGGCATGTGTGAAGCCCAAATTTATGGGAGAATACCTGCAGCTCCGTGCAGTAAGAGATATGCATCTGATACCAACAGCGGAAAAATGCTAAATCACAAGCTTGCGCATTCATCGACTTATGGATCGAAGAACGCGTCATAAGACCGAGTAAGAAAACGGATACGGGCACTATTCGGTGAACAGTACGGCTGCCAGGTAGTAGTTTTTGGCGAAGCGCGAAATCCAAGAGGAGTCTGAATTGAATATACGCAATATATCAAAGCTCTACATATATTAAGGTGTTTAAATGCATTTCGTTGACTGCGCAACTAAGCGACATCACCTAATGCCTCCAAGTAAATCATGAGAGCAACAACTCGTGAACGGCAATCCGGCTTCTTAACTCATCCAATTTGAGCCAGTTCATTGATCTTTACATCATATGCGAAATCCAAGTGAGCTGACTGTAAAACGAGGATGGAACGTCCATGTATGGTAATATGAAGCCACATCCGCAATGACTCCAGTTGCAACGGAAAAATTTTAGCGCATCCTTCTGCAACCTACGAAAACGGAAGCAACGACTTACTCGAATCAGCATAATTTTTTCATTGTTGTCGCAATTTATTCGACAGTCCTCGAATGAATTCTTTTATACCAGTGCAAAATTCAAGATAGAGGAACGACATTTTGAGAAAAAACAGAAAACCTAACAAAGTTGAAAAGTCATCAGTGGCAGCTAATAAACAATAAAAATGCTTTCTTATCTGAACACACAGTGAAGTTGACGAGGTAAAAGAATGTCGAGATGAATAGTGAACAAAGTAACAATAATGACCGGATCGATTTCCGCATGACCGAGTGCCCTTAAAAAGATTACATGGATCCTAACAAGAGATCGAAATTAAACATTTCCTTCATTTTTCAACTCGTTATGATAGGCTTCTTAGTGCAGACCATCTTAATCACGAAAAAGAAATATACGGCAACCTGAAAATGATTGGTTTGCAATAAATCGGTATCGGTGCGGAACAGCGCTAGGGCGAACAACGCATTCACATTACATGCGATTTGCCGATTTGAAAATCTAATATGACTACTGTCATTAATTTCAGTAGCACGACGATTTGTGGAGCACATGGATTTGCGTGCGTGTGTAGGCGGGGTAGGCCAGTGGGAAGAGACATATCTATCCAAACTACAGAAAATCACGCCCGAACAAAATACGTCATTCTGTACGCTGATACACTTAAGAAATACAGCAGGAACAATTGCAATACTTTATTTTATCCCTGGCCAGTTGCTTCTGAAAGTTTTCATAATTCAGAATACATTGGAATACAGCAAGGATAACAGTTCAAAAAAACAATGATAGTTTTCAAAACAAGTAACAAACTGATGATACCATCTATTCAGGGGGATTCATTGCAAACCATATTACTTCATTTTAGAGATCTTCCCATTTAAAAATCAAACTTGAGTAAGGGACGGCAGTAGATGCGTAGGCAGTACCACAAAAATTCCATACAAAAAGTGCAGCCTGCAGACTAAATAAGATTACGTAAAAGCGATTCGAAACACAGCGCTCTGTGAGTTTCTTGTAATCATGGAGATATATCATCATTATGTGCAGGCGTAGTCTTAATTACCTCAACAGTCTGGATGTATGCGTGAACTAGACCGAGAAGACGACGCAGAGCAAGCCGAGCAGCAGTACGACTGCAGTGTTTCGCCCGACCGGCTGGTCCGGGACCAATAATCAACGCCGCCAAAAGTTGCCCAGTCTCGGCCAAGGCTGAATGAACCCCACGCTTCGGAACCATTCCGCGACCAGCTGCCCAGTTGGCCTATGAAAGAAAAGAATGATTTCCTTTCGGTCAGCTGGAGAAAAGAACAAAGTGTACTTAAACTCGAAACAATTACTAGGGAACTGGTAAAAGTCCGTCAGACTGAGTTATTTGAAGACTCTATAGAACCGGAATATCAATTTTTTAGAATATAACCATCTTGTTAATGGGTTGCCTAAAAAGCCCGGACTAACAGGGTTTTTTTTCTGCCAGTGGTCTAATGGATATGCAAATGATTGGGGATCAGAAACAGTGCACTGACATAAACCGAAAGATCTATATACTTCGTGCAACACTGAATGGCAGAATTCAACCACATAATTCGTCGTCTAAAGTCTCTGAAGTGAGTGTGTATGTACGGGATAGGTGGTAACCAAAACTGTCGACACTGCATATGCGAAATTCTCGGGTTCGAATAGTCTCCTCACCATCAATGGCTCGAGTATGCGATCAATAACTGACCTTGATACACTCCTTAAACTACCGTGCGACCCTCGTAGCACTATTTACCGCCGGATTTGTAACCAGAGTCCAAAAGCGCTAGTAATGTGTGGATAATGATGTAGTTGTCTCAGAGATTGATTATTTGTCCCGGGTGTCAAGCCAAAACCGAACATCTTCACGATCGATGATTTGCGCCTACATGCCTCGGTCGTCATGTTATTCAGTCGCTTACGTGTCCGGGATTCGCCGAGGCTCAAAATTCAAATATCCAAACTGGACGTGAGATTGGACGCATAAAATGGACACATGGTCTACAATGCTCCGGTTTGCTCAGAAAACTCAACGATTTCATTTAGAAAGACAAGCCGGGGAACCGTAGAAATCGACGGTTTAAATTCAGCTTCATTAGACCAAAAGTCAGTGTAAATCAGGGACCGAATCGATTTTGTAGACATGCCTTTTAAGGACTTTCCTAACGCCTAATTTCATCGCGTTACCAATATTCAACACCTATACTTTGTGAATACACTTATATATAGTATTAATTTATAGTTCATGAGGTATTGAATAGTGTTTTTTTGCAAAAGTTTCGCTGACAACTGTTCACGCATTCCAAGCCTTTCATTTGCTTCGTTCTGGAATGAGTGGCGCACGGTATGCAAGGTAGCAGTTGACTAAGCTAGTTATATATATATATATATATATGTATATATAGAAGCAGGAAGTAGTATCTGGATGCGTGAACAAATTGCCCGCGGGAGGCACACGCCGGTTTCCGGTTATTGTTCGCTCTCAGGTATGCGTACCCGATGCTCTCTCTGTCCAAAACATCCACTACTTGTTACCTCCGAATTGGATTATATTTCCAAACCAGAATCTGAAAGTCTGTTAGCAACAGCGAGTGGCATGGAAGCACTTCTTCGTCAAAGAGTCGACAGAAGAATCACGGACGGTGATCGTTATAATTCTTTGTCAGTTGGGCTAAGCCAACCATAAAGATTATATTATATTATATATATATATATATATATATATATATATATATATATATATATATAGGTCTTGCCGAAATTCATGCAAAAAGAGTTACATGAACGATTTCCGCCAAAGTAGGCAACAGCATAAGGAAGCAAATACTTCAACTCGTATTCTTTTTATTCATCGAGAACTGGAGAATCTCCTAGATAATACTCGGCATACCTCAGAGTTATCTACTGTGCAAATAGGCTAGGAATTCAGTCCATACCCCATTTTGGCCGCCGTATGTGTATCTTAACCATGACTGATCACGAGCTCTTCAGAAAGAACAAAGTGAGATTAATTTACAATGATAAGGCTCGTGTATTGTTAGGAATCAAAAATCAAAAAAGGATTAACGATGTCCTCACCACTACCGTTCAGTAACATTTGGGTCATTTCGATGTGGGACCCACGCTGTCCAAGGTGAACTTCCCTTTACTTCATGCTCTAAGAAGCTTTAGAGTTGGATAGATGCCTCCTTTAATTAACAAGCTACGACATGAAACATGTTGGGTGGAATCAAGAATCAGGACGGGGCAGGAGATTAAACGGCGCACACCCACCAGCCAAGTGTTCTTTAATCCGAAAAACGTCAGATTAAAGGCAAATCACCCTACTCTGGGAAACGCGTTTGCGAAATTCTGGTAGAATGGGTCACGGAGCTTTTTGTGGATACACGGCTGATCCTTTACATTGACTGCTTCCTTGGGATGAAAGGAAAATATCCGCTACCAAAACAACGAAATTCTCCCCATCCGCAGTGCATTAACGTCTGATCAGTTGGCAAGCATTTTTGAATTTTATTTGTGGGAGAGTTCAAAACATGAACGGGAACAAAAAAAACGGGGGAATTATTTTAGGACGTGTACATTTCGTAAGTGTTCTTCAGGTTAACACATGCCAGTCATTTGTCAATAAAATTAACGGGTTTTTAGCTTGAGGCGCACAGCATCTTCTACTACTGGACAGGATAATCATATTCCCTGATTCTCTATGCAACTAACTAATACTACATATTTGGTGAAACTTGGAGCGACTAAAAATTATTCAAGTTTATCTGGACGACAGTGCATAGAGTTTCAGTAATAAACTGGGTAAAGGTTAAAGAAAAGTTCTGTCGTGAAATTTTAATATGAATATAAGTAACTTTCCAGTCACCTTTGGGTAAGATTGATTTCCATCATGAAAACATCCTCTTGGCATAGTTTATTCGTTTAATATGATGTAATTGGTGGACTTGTTTGGTTTACTGTTTGGTAAGTTTAACCGCAAAGTTCTAAACTGACCGGTGTTTTGAAATCAGTTCCCATTCATCTACATCCGGGAAACAAAAGATTTAACCGGTTCTTGCTCGCTGCTTCCCTATCATCGTAACAACATACGAAATTAGCACTGCGCTCTTAAATGACCTTGACTCAAGGTCAACTTTAATGCAAATCAGGATCCGTCCTGAACACGAACTTTTTCTCTCTTGATCGACCATGATTATTAGACCCTAGTTTGCGCAAAATACCCCAATTAGCAAATAGTTGTCGCCAGCTCATGATTACAGGCACAATCGTGAGTAGAATACTCGACAAAATAAGTTCCATTGTTGGACAGGTGAGCTTATTATCACCTGTGAATTTAAACCAAAACAAATCCTAAGGCCCTCCGAAAAAAGGCGTATAAAAATTTCATGCTGCAATAGGGTTGTATTTTCATGTTTGGATGCGTTTACCTAGAAAACCAAGATTGTCCGAGTTTAAATGGCTCTACTACTGCCTACAAACAAATATGATAAAGGAAACCTGAAAATAAATTCATGGTAATTGTTGATGCGTCTACGCACCCATCAGGTACTAGAGCCGTAACGATAATAACAGTGGAAAGTTTTGAATGCATCACAATCGCCAACACCTGTATATATATACATATATATACACATATATACATAAATATATATATTATATATTCGCAATAAGCAAAGTGGTAAACAGTGAAATCCTTTTCAATGTCCTGTGAGCGCTGAGCTCGGTGTCTAGATCACAAACGTGACATTACCAGACGAAAAACGACACCACCAGCTGGTGATGAAAAGTTTTCGATCTAAACGTCAAACTCAGCGCCAACAAAACTTTGAAAAGTTCCCAACCTGAGCTACAAAACTCAACAATATTCAAAATCGTTGAAAAACCATGTTTATTTACCTGCCCCTATCACAATAAAAAACACGAGACTGGGGAGATAGAGAAGAATTTCAAAAAAGACTTGCACAGACAAACTGAAGTTAACAACTATTGCAATCAAAATGTTAAAACACAAAGAAAACGTTCGTGCTACATTCTCTATCATAAGCTCATAAACAGGGTGGGGGAGGCATGCGAACATCATGGAACCTAAGTCCCATTGTACCGATGTGAATAATGGGCGATTATGATCTTCAAAGCCATAGTAGCACGGAACAACGTAAGATTTCAATGGGTCCGGTGTGGCAACGAACCGGGTGAGAGCGTGCTGTTGCCTACCATCAAAGCGACTGGTGATGACTTGAATGTCGATCATTACCCATTACTTGTGTCACAATCCAACTTTTAAGTCATAAAGAATCAAAAAGTAATTCCAACCGTACAACTGTGAATGCATCTCTATACATTTCTACTCAAAATTGAACTTGCTAGGACAATTCGGTATAGAGGGACCGTAAAAATGAGAAAAGTTCAAAATCCTGTGGGATTTGTGCAGATCTTTCGTACCTCCAGACGACGCCTGCAAGCATCAAAGAAACGTTTGTAACAAGCTTCTGGATCTCGGCGAAGTCTTGGAGCAAGTTGGCCCCAGTGCACATCAAGTAACAACTGACGTGCCAACTTCACCGCGTTCGGTTCGACCACAGGACAGCCAATCGTGGGTGTCGATGAGTCACCTGTTTGTGACGCAGACTTTGGTCTGCCTGTAGACGCGGAAAGAATTGTTGGATCAACCGCGGAGCTAGCTTTCCGGGTCGAATCCGACTGATTCGAATCTTCCTTTCGCACTGTCGTCATGTGAATCCCGTCTAGGCTGGCATCCAGAGACGGTAGTGCCAAATACAAATCCCACAAAAAGTCCAGCCCAATCAGGTCTGGTTTGTCCACATGCTGAAGGGAGAGGGGGGATTCGACATGCAATCAGATAAATGGTAAAAAATAGGAAAATGAACGGAAAGATCATTACAAAGCAGTGATCACCATACAAATTTGTACCTGTTGCAAATAATTATTGTGCAAAGTCTTTCAAAATCACGGAAGCATTACTGTACTCCAGCCGCATTCTGTTATGGGTTATCCTCAGTGGATATCTATTGTGCCGGAACTAGAATACGAACCGGGGACGAACAATGACGGTTCGGACCCTATGGTCAACAGGCTATCCGAGCTATTTGTCAATAGCTTATTTAACTTTAAACTAAATATTACAGTACCCAGCTGTCACCTGTTTTCTAGAGACATCTATAGTCATTCATAAGGACCGACTCCTATGGAGAAGACTACTTTTGAGTAAAGGAAGTCTAAGTATATAATTTTTTGTAAGCCATGTATTTAGTTCAGGTAAACGACCAAAAAATAATGATGTACGGGCGTGAATCATCCACCTGGATATGACCAGTCATTTGTATCGTAAAAGCTCACCAGCGAATACAGTAATACACAATGCAAAACGTCCTACCCATAACTTAACCTTTGACTGAACTGTCGACTGAATATTCCCATTCCCTTAATAACTATTCAGTCATTCCTGACTGTTTTACCACACGTATGTATGCGTACCAAGAGACCTTTTATGGTTAGACCGATCCGTTAGAACCAGCTAGCTTTCAGCAGTGAGTTTTAGATACAGATTGATTACTTGTTCGTTTGGCCACATCACAATACATCTCGTCGTTTAAGCTTGTGCCTTCGAAAACATACCTACCTACATGATCATCAATACACTTGACTGTCTTTTGAAGCGGCTGCACGCAACCTAATGAGACACTGTTCAGAAGCTGTTTTGCAGCAGTTACTTGCAGAGAAGAGTTATAGGATATGGGAGACGGGTAGGTTCAGGACATTGGGCGAATCAAATGTGCCGAGAAGTTGGAGCAGGAAATTATCCTCTTATTTTGATTGATTCACACTTGGACCCTCTGTCAATCGAGTCACGTGGTACTGTGTTCCAGTTCATCAAATACAATCGGTTTTGGCTGAGAAACAAATTTCATCCGGAATGCCGGCGGATAAACTTAGTAGTCAAGTGTAAACTTAAATTATTAGAGATTCATTTTAAATCTTACAACCATTAAACTTACACTGAAGTGTTTTCGTCTTTGTTGCCACCTAGTGAAATAGGACTAAGATAATAAATAAAGAACAACGCACAGAAACAAATATTTCGAATGCATGTATTTCTTTGTGACTGCGGTTTTTAACCATATCTCTTAAGTTCTACAACTACCGCGTTGAGGGATCTCGCGGACACCTAACCCGGTAACCTGATTCGACCTACTCGAGACGGCCCACCGGTTAGGGCTTTTCTACCTGTTTGCAACCTCAAAAATTGACCAAATTCCAGTTATTATCTGTCTTAGGGAAAAGCGCACATCGAGGGGATAGATCGGCGAGTATGTCCCGACCTGCTTCACCCATTCACATTCAGCGTTCGTCAGCATGCAAAGGCCAGTCACCAGGGGATAAACGTTTACCTCATCAATCGTCTGTTTCATTTTCTCTGACGCAAACTGGTAATTTTTGTGAGAAATTGACCAAAATAATTTTGGTGAAACCCTCGTTTTTGCACGAACAAGGTGGCTAATGAGATCTGTCATTAGGATGCACATGCTACCGGACTGATCCACAGGAATGTGTGCAGATAAAGCATCCAATGAAATCCACATGATCGTGCACTTTAATAGTAGAAAAAACTGAAGGAAAAGAAGACGAAGACGACAACAGAGTAGCACGTCATTTCAATTGCAAGCAGTGTATCCCAATGGCTTAAAAAACGCAGCATTAAGGGGCGAGAAAAACAACTTCGTTCTACAAGATGCAAAAGGTTGTAAAGAGCTGAGTGGGAAGAAAACGGCGATTAGTACGTTATACTGTATCCAATGTGGGAACTAAATGATTTTATCAACAAGATCTTTGAAATAAAAGGTATAGTGCCTCTCAGAACGAGAAAGGGATCAGTGTAGATAGGAACCGATAGTAGAAAACTTACCCAAAGTTTGGACACCTGTTTCATGCGTCCCTCATGGAGATTGACTTTCTCAAAGAATGCTTTAAAACATTCAAAACCTGTGAGGTGGAGTACGAGCAGGATAATCCAGTGCACACAGGCCGAGGTAAGGGAGGGGGAGAAAATATGTTAAAATAAACGGGGCAAATTTTGTGAACAAAAAATCTTTGTACAGTGTGACAGAGCATGACAGAGTGTGAAGGAAGTCACTTGTCAGATGTCAAAAGAGCGTTCCAGTCTTGAGATATTTATGGCATATGATTTTGTGAGAGATGATATGGTAAACTAGACAACGATTCTGTAGAAGCAAATAAATCAGAATTGAGCGAAAAGCATCGTTCAACACGTCCACTCACAATCTCTGTGTTCATTCACCGTGGACACAAATAGAGCATCGCTCACGAACTACTTGGATCGAAAAGAAGTTTCGCGAATCAGTATCATTCCCAAAACAACCGACTTCAGATGGTGGCCATCGAACAACATGCGACCCGATTTTCCATTGATAGAATGGTATGTCAATTAGATGATCCCTCGTGCAGCTTCTACATCTAACATGCCACTGAAAAAAACCACGGCACTACTGTGCAACGGTTTCATCTTTGAGAGAAATCACTGAAAGTTGATATCCACTGCTTCCGAACTTGGATGGGAATCCGGAATGAACAACTGAGTCCAACGTATTGGCTAAGCGAGTTAGTTTCCAACTGAGTATGGGTGTTAATTCAATGGAACGATAGGGGGTTTTAGGAAATTATAGATCGGTGAAGTATCTTATTCGGAGTGCGGCATAGTTGGTGTCCGAAGGACAGATTGCCAAGGCCACTGGCCGCTTTGTTCCATTAAAAATGAAATCTTGTTTGCCGCAAAATAAATCCTAATGCTTCTTACTTCAAGGGAGGTCTCGCCAATCGCTTCATGAACCTATCGACCTATCAGACAGTGTGAATTCAATTAGTCACGTGAATACGGTGCCAACACATATATACGAGGAAATGTCTGCTGGCTTTTGTGCACACAGTACGTGACCCGACATCCGTCCGAAAAACGACAAACATACACCACAGGTTCGTGGATCGAATTTCTAAATGGAAAGTGAAAGTGAAATCAATAGTTACGTGTGTGTGTGTGTGTGTGTGTGTTTGGGTGTATGCGCGAATCTGCACCGAAATGACCATTACAGAAGACCGACGAAAATACGTACCAGAGTAGGAACGGAACAGAGCCGGATTGGATTTGAGTATGAGTTTGGTGAACAGCATGGTCTGTGCTTCGGGCTCAAGATGGCTCATACTGGCGGTGAACCAGGAAAAGCATTGCTGATACAGAAAGCGAGGAGAAACGGTATGACACTGTTGACACGTGATTATGAATGCGAGATCGTTTAAAGAGCAACCATAATAAGCACGTTCTATGAAGGGATTCTGAGTCTAGTTCGTGGTTGCGAACTGAATAAAACAAAGCTATGCCATTAATAGTTTTAAAACCTTCCTATCAGTGGATTTGGATGAGCAACTGAAGGACAAATACGACTAAAAGCACACTGCACATAATTTTAATTAGTCCCCTTTTGGGGATTGATTGGGATTACAGGTGAGTGGACCGAAGCAGAGGGCTGACCACACGGCTCTACCGTGTACTTTTCGCGAAACCATGACTTCATCCAGGCACACGCATGCACGCACACACACACAAATATAGGTCATGTAAATCGGGATACCGTCAGGAAACTTATGTGAAAGCGATGCTGCCAACTGACAAAATTCGAATGTAAATGCAAACAAATCGAACGAATGGATGGTACTTGGTATAAGATTTGTCGGGCCATCAGCACGCCGTCGGTAAATTGTAAGTGGCTCCATTGCATTCAGGTTTCGCAAGCATGGAAAATTTCAAAGTGAACTTCAATTGTGTCGAATACAGGAATGGCACGGTCTAAACAAAAATTTGACACAACCATCCAATGCAACCACACGCTGTCACTGATTACCACTACTATGAGTACAACATATCAAGACCGATTACCAGGCAAGAATTCCGCTGATTTGAACGGATCTAGTGATTGGGGAGACATTTCCAAAACTTCTACAAAGAAACATCTACCCGTTTAAATAATCACCTGGTTCAAGTGTGACGGAAGTTCAGTCAGCCCTGCATTTCAGTGCTTTGCTTTCGGTCTTCATTAAGCTGTCTGTGTGCTCCGATGGGTGCTCAAAACGTATGGTGCAACGTCGGTTAGATTGCAAGACGCTATCTGACTGACGAAAGGTACGTTCAAAACACAAATTCAAAGATACTATGAGCAGGTTTTAAGTGTTTTGGGTAGAATCCCAACTCAGGATAGACGATTCACGACACGAGTAACGTATTCACATATGTCTTTGTTTATAATACAAAGATGTGATGAATAAAACTATTACTGGCTTCTCCAAACTGCCTCCCGGCATGTGTTGCGTTTCCTGTGACATCGTAATGACTTTCTATGTGCCTCGGTTTTTATGTAAGCGCTGTCATCTTTAATTAGCTCCAAAAGATTTTGTCATCGATCCAGTACAACGAACACCAGAATTGTTAGACATAAAAATCAGTATCACTTAGCCAATGTAATATATCTCCGTTTCATTGGTTGGATGTGCAGTGGTCATCAAGGAAAAAGTAGTAGATGTATTTGTCGCTGCTAAACGGGCTCCGCACAGAAACAGTACTTCAATTAATCCCGCATTTAGCTAGACAACAGGGGTTCAAAGATCCTAGTGCCTCCGGGCGTATTCATCGAGAAGTTGCGACGTTGTATGGTGCGGCAAATTACAGCGGCGCAGAATGAGTAAATTCTAGATTAACGGCGGATGGTCCGTGTTAGAGTGCAAACATGTTCCATTCAAGTGTAGAGTAAAGTATAAATACAAAATAGAAAGGTCTGCATGAGCAGCTAATCAAGAATGCCTTTCATTCTGGTGGCTTGATGAATTGTGACCTGACTTCTCGCGTTGTGACACCCTGAATTTGTGCTTTCTTTGCGTCTTCTTGACGCAAGCCAGTCCACTCCGGCTGGCATAGAGTGTAATGAAAAACGTCTGGTAACAAGACGTGAACTCCGTGCAAGCTTGAGTAGGGATCGTGAGGTCTGGTGGTCCCGAAGAGCTTTGGAGATGGAACATGCTGTCACCATGGGAAATTCCCGCGAGTTGTTTTACCTCATCCAAACTACGGGTAAGAAAGCATTAGATGTGAGCGAAACGATATGTGAAGCTGATGGTTTGTCTATCCACGACCTGCCGCGCCATCTTGTACGCTGGACGGAATACTTTCAAGCACAATTCAGCTGGCTCTTAGTGTCAGCGCCTCGCGCAGCTATTCCGACACATGGTGAACCTTGCACAGTGTCGCTTTCTTTTTCCTATTTCTCCTTTGCTGTTTCCTTTTTCGCCTTTCTTATTACGATACGTAATCTGCACCCAGATTCGTTATGCGCACCAACGCCCAATTCACCATTGACAAATAGTAGAAGCACTGTACAGCTGTTTCGCTCTTGTTAGGACATTTTAATCTGCTACGGTTCGCTTTAGCTGCACGTGTGGAGATCAACGCCTAATTTCCAAAAGTGGTTTTGTCACGGAATCCACCTGTTCTACTTCCCCGTAAATCTCACTTAGTTTTTACATGACTGATGTGTCATAGGTAAAGAGTGCCAATTCCTTTTGTACATGGGATTTTGGGATTGGGATGCATTATCTGTTTATTTTTCCATCACCGTCAGTCGAAGGATGGTAACTAATCAAGTGGAGTGAGCCAATGAAATGCTACTTCACCATTCATGTTCGACTCTGAAAGTAGCCAGCACTATACGTTTTAGCGTGGTTTGTTATCAGATAACATAAAAGTGCTACTTTGATGAGCCAATCCAAATACCAAGCAGAATCCACATAGCTCTCTTCCTTGGTAAAGGGGAACATTTGTGGCCGTATGGTTGGACGTATGTCGACACGTAGTTGCCAGCTCCATAGAACTAATTCCGAGCCTACGTGTGGTTAATTTCCGCAGGATCAGCAAAGACAATTGGTCAGGGCAAACGAACGGTACATCGAGAGGGAAAATCGAGTGAATAAAAAATTTGCTCACAAGTGAAAATATTCCAAAGAACTGCACAGAAAAATGTGTACTTAAAAAGCAACAAGACATCGACTCGTGCGGACCACAGAAGTGATCATTGCTTTCATCTACTATCAACTGCAAAAGGATAGTATGTATCAAGTGGGACGAGATAAAGAGCTGGAAAAAGAATCAATAGAAATCAAAACCAGCTTGGGTGAAAGTTCCCTGGTTACACCGGAAATCGGTACTTACCTAATTCGTTTTATATGTATTTCATTGTGATACAAGCAACAAGAAGTAGTACTTCTCACCGGTTCGTGGAAAAAAACGTTGATTACCTAGTAGAACAGACATTTCGGTTGGATTCCTGGGGATTGAATTCCTATGAGCACACTATTCCGTTTCGTACGATCATAGGATAAAAAATAGTAGCAATACAAGTGTATCAGTGGTGTACATGAATGCCGTCCATTGAGGGGTGCACTTCAGAATCAAAACGCAATGATTTGTCGACTGTGTTGATAAATAAGAACCGTCGGACAGAACAAAATTACTTGGTACCCAAACCTAATTTGTGTCGATAACCTCAAAACTTCTAACGCGTTTCCGGGAAAACTTTTCCTGCTCTGGGATTACGCGTACCATGTAGTTTAGACATCATGACAAGCAGCAAAACTCAGTTAGTGGTTCAGTAGAAGAAAAAAGACATTTATGCCTTTCCGAAAACTCACTTCGCGATCGTAGGGAGCCGCTCGCGGATTTCCAATCATATTCTCCCACAAAGATTTGGCTCGTTCCACATTTAACGTGAGCTCGGCATTTTTGAGAAGGAAATGCAAAAGTTCAAAATGACGTTTAACCACCTGAAAATGGGAAAATTGGAGTGAGAATAAAAGGAATGTAACAAGGAGTATCTTTAACCTCAAGAAAGTGATAAGAAGGAAAAAATAAATTAAAAATCTGCACAGACGTCGAAAGAAGATTAAATTTTAAAGTGACAGAAGGCGAAAGTAGTGCAATCAAGAATCAGGCGAGTGATTTGTACTATTTTGTCCCCCCCGTTCTCTCTCGGAACTCGAGTTACGGTATCGTACTGTTCAAACGACTATGCATTCGACATACCAAAACTGAAAATATGAACCAATTTAAGGAATTAGACTGCTGTCCTCCCCAACTAGGCCGATATCAAATCACATCCAACCATGCAACAATAAACGAACTGAGGGCACTTGTTGGAAAAAATCACTTGGTTTTCTTCTTTGTGTAGCGTGAATTCCGGACCACACCTGTTACTCACGTTGTTGTCAGATTACATTTGGTCAAGTGTCCTATCCGAGTCGACGATCAGTCAACCCGATCGGCTAGTCAAAATGTTCGTTGCTTCGCACCTAGGTTTTCACTTGTTGCAAATGCAGGGAATTGCACAGACGCAATTGCTCTTTCAAATTCAACGAACAGTTGACACCGCCTAAACCAAAAGCAAGCGAATTACATATGCCCAGAAAAATCCAGATAACGTTTGTACCAAACTTTGAATGTGACGTAGGCAACATGCTTTACACGAGTACTGGTTGTTGTACCACACACAGGTGACCAAAGACAGTGCGGAAAAATAAGCGTATTAATTTATTTTAATTGCGAAGAAGTGGTCATCTTCGAGAAACGGTCTGGTTTTGTATTGTTCTTATTATCAAATGTTGACGCAGTGAAGAGCAATTGAACGATAGCCGGTCACAAAACATTGTTCAAAGGCAACCGAACGAGCAGAAGATTTGTAGTGTTAAGTGATATCAGTAGCCATGTGAAGCGGAAAAGACGACTGACTAATCGAAGAGTGAACGACATACAACAGTGTCTGAACCTGATGTTCAATGGCGCAAGCAAACCTCACAGCTTCATCATCTAGAAAAAAAAATGCAATTTGATAATCTTCATTTTACATGAAATAATTCACCATGTGATATCATCACTCAACTCACCATAAAGAAACCATGGAAGCACTGGACAGCTGTTTCATCCTTGTTAGGAATCATCAGCAATGGTGCATATCCACCGCGCCCGAACTGGGACGCGAACCCCGGACGAACGATTCTGAGTCGAACGCCTTAGCCATTACGCTACCGGGCAGGCTCTGAACGGTTTGTTGAACTTCACCACATGATGTTGCACCTATCCGTCACTGATGTGCACGGTTACTGTCCGCTAGCTCACAGGCGTTCGACTCAGAATCGTTCGTCCCGGGTTCGCGTCCCAGTTCGGGCGCGGTGGATATACACCATGGCTGATGATTCCTAACAAGGATGAAACAGCTGTCCAGTGCTTCCATGGTTTCTTTATGGTGAGTTGAGTGATGATATCACATGGTGAATTATTGCATGTAAACATTCAACCTCCTACTACTAAAATCTTCATTTTATTATCATCGACATCTCTCCAAAACCAGTGTGACAGTTGACTAATCAATTCAGTTCATCTAAGCTCTTAAAATCGCTACCCTAGCACTAAGGAGTTCTTGTTATGATTGCTACCTCATAAGGTTAGCTATCCTTAGGTGAACAAGAATCATGGAACAATAACCGCTAATTAAGCAAAATTTTAGAAACATCGTCAAAAAAGTTAAAAAACGAATAAAAACATCAATAAATGATAACGAAGCAAGTAAAAATTAAATGCCTTGAAGTTGAAGAGTCGACAATTTCAGAAATGCAAATAGGTTAATGTCAAGATAAAAACACACTAATGGTATTGTCATCGTTATCATCATAATCAACATAATTATCATAATTATTATCAGTGTGTCGATACTACAAGTAGTGCTTGACGTCAAGTCTGATTCAGCTGAACGGGAGCTGACGGTGGAGTGGTTATACACGCGCCCTCCAAATGGAACGGCCGGGCTCTAACCCAGGGGGCGACGGTGAATGCGCACTGCTGAAGAGTTCTGACAAGAGCAAAACATCAGTTCGATGGTTCCAATTGTAAAGCTGACTCGTGTATGACAAGTAAAATCTGACGGACAGTCAACCAACGTCAATCCCATACACTACCGTAAGCAGTCGTGAAATTCATATGACGAAATAATGCTCACCTCGCTATGACGAAATCCAAGATCATCAAAACTATCTGCACTGAGTAGATCACCATGAGAGTGTATAGCCCATTGCTCGTAGCGCAAAAGAGAAGCCACGACTTGTGTGATGAGATCATGCGAACGGATCAATTCGTTGAGATGATCCTAAAGTGAGTTTGCATATCACCCAAATTCGTTCACACGGAGCAAAAAATAAAGTGTGGCCAAAATATGGGAAGGACAGGGTAGGACGGGGGGAGCAGGAAGAAAAAAGAAAACCGGGAAAATGGTCAAACATGTGCATGCTTTCACTGAACCGTCCTTAAATAATGCGCACGAATGTGAGACACATTGCATGCCGAACCGTACACCGGAAACTACTGTAAAGGTAGCACTAATTGCCCAGTTGCTTTGCGCGACTAGTTCAATTAAGTAAGGACTGATTAGATAATCATTATTTGGAATAAATGTTTGCTGTTTTCGGCATATTCTGTTCTCAAAATGGGGTTGAGGTGGTACAGATAAATTGCAATCAAATTGCCCAGCTTAGCGAACAAATCAAGGCCATCCCGTATATATATATATATATATATATATATATATATGTATGTAGACGAAAGAGGAAGAATAATAAGCCACAACAAACCAACTGCTTTTCGTGTTCTTCACCGTACATATATTGAGATTTTTCGTTGTTTTCGAACTACTTCCAAGAGTAGTGGGTTCTACAGACAGGCCGTATAGCATTCGCACGACTCCAACCAACAACAATCTTCATCTGTTGAGCCCCAACGAGGAAGGCGAGAAACACTAACCGAGGCCAAAACCGAAGCCAACTTCTTCATACCTTAATTAAATGTCATAGCCTGACCATTACGATACTTCTTCCAGCCTTGCCCAACACGTGCAAAATGAGCACGAAAAGGTAGACAATGAGCACTACGACCGGCAGTCTTCCAAACAGCCGCACCATCTGTAGCAAATAGCGATGTGATTGATTTGGGTCAACCGTTGAAGGGACAGGGTGGATGCCGGGTGGCGCGTAGGCGATTACGGTGCATCAAAGGGGAACTCGACACGGTTTGTTTACGGCACTGTGGAATACATAAATCAGTGTTTCGGCTTTTATCCCTTAGGTCATCGTGATATATATATATATATATATATATATATATATATATATATATATATATCTTATGGTTGGCTCAGCCCGACTGACAAAGAATTATCAATGAATCACAGTTGTGGTTCTTCTGTGGACTCTTTGACGAAGAGCTTCCATGCACCCTCCTGACGCCACAAATTCGATATCCTGGTGGGTGTATAAGTATAAGCATGTTTGGACAAGAGAGTACCGGGCTACGAATAGCTGACCACCGACAATAACCGCCAAACCGGTCCTGTGCTCCCAGGCAAATTTTGTTCACTCATCCAGATACTACTTACTACTTCTCTCTCTCTCTATATATATATATATGTATAAAATAAACCGACCTTATGCAGACAATACTACAAATGATTAGGAAAAATTAAAGCAAATTAGAGTGTGCACGTTTAAACTTTGTTAGAATCGATCGATCGACCGGTCGATCGATCGGCTTATTTATTTAGCCTGCACGTTTGCACGATCAAGTTGAGCGAACAGTTTCGAAAAATTGCACTTTTTGGAAGGAAAATGAAGTGTATGGAAAAAAACCCGCGACCGTAAGCCATGACGAAAGCTATCCGAACAACATGGTAAAATTACCTTTTTAGAGAGTGGAAAGAATTCAAAACAAAACGATCTCCACCTGGAAAAGGCAAACGTAAACTGAAACTTTGACGATCTTATCAGGGGAGCAAACGAGGAAAGTCTGTCGCATCAGTCGGCTCGACTTACACGCTTTGCTCGTCCCACAAAGTTCTTCAGGATAAGTTCCACCAACGATTTGACATAGGCTAACATGAAGAATGTTAGCGAGTTCTGAATCCAGAAGAGAGAGGGGAAACCAGAAAGTCAGATTTATGGGAAACCTCGAACCACGAATGAAAAAACTAATGGAGTCATGTGCTTTTTCTTGACTTTCTCTCTGTCTGTTGCTCGTATGAATCGGCGCATCCTACTGCGTGACACAGTCCCCCACCCACAACTGTGCATAGTAACGCGCACCAGAAAGAATGGAATAACTGGGAAAGATAATAATAGTTATTAACTACTACGTTCGATTGCGAAATAAGGCGAGTGGACAAGATAGTGGCGTGAATTTCACCATATAAATCAGAACCAAAACAGACGGGAAATAGTGGTAACTATTTTTCGAAGTGAAATTTGTTTGTTTTTTTTTTTTGAGGGGATTTTGATAGGCAGATGCGTGTGATTACTTGATAGGGAAGGGGAGAGATGGAAGCTAATGTCCTCCAGACGGTTCTGAAAAGTTATCGAGCAAAAAACATGATCAGTGATATGAGTTATTCTACTTGGCCGTAACTAATACTCTAGAATCGGCTTTTGGCTAGTAGGCACCACTCATAAGGAAATGTGGTCATTAACAGAACTGCGAAATGTGATGATTAATATTATCACTAATACCGAATACCACTTTCCGGAGTCTATAAATTCCCGCGCTTTATTTACACGATACCCACAATCTGATACACCCAGAGCAGACTTCGTCCTGTACAAAGCACAGGATCCTTGGCAAGTGTGGTATTAGAATGAGAAGCGTCACGGTTCTGATCTGCTTTTTGAAGAATTCCTCAACAATATAAACCCAAATCTGCACAGGACAATAAAAATCGTGGAATTAATCAGAAGTTAGAAAACTAATGTACTGGTTAACTGGAAAATAGAAAGCAAACCAAATAAGAATATCCCTCAGATTATCCATATCGGGGATGCATCCGCTCAAGTTATTAGTGACAGTATCTGGGTGTGCATGTGTCAAGTTACAATCTGATATCCATATCAGTTTTTTCAAGCATAATCAGCAGACGGAAGTTTGTCATGAATAAAATCATCTCCAAGCCACCAGAGGTGGTGTAAAATGATTGACCCTATAAAAAGATCGCCAATACGAAGCAGTCGATGACGAAACTCATTATCGTCCACTTAATAACCCCATAAAGTGCAAGAAATTCATGAAATCAGATAGCAAAATGTGATCCAGTGATGGAAAATTTGCACCATTTCTACAAAAAGAAAAGAGGTTCAGCAAGATGGCCGTTGACAAGCATTTAGCCACACGTAAAACGGCACCGCAAAACTAGCCAATAAGAAAAAATTAATTACAGAGTAGTTAATTGATCCATGTAATATCCGCGCAGGGCTTCCGTGGAACCACTAAATAGCACGCTTTACGGAGCAAAACTTTCATTCAAATAACTTGAGCAGATGTTGAAAATAATCCATTTGTAATGCAACCAGATTGATTGGGATTGAGAAGTCAATGAATCCACTGCTCTCAAGCAATATCCGGGTTGTCGGAGTAAGTTTTTTATTACATATTTGGAGAGTGAGTGCAGTGGAAGGGTATGTCCCACAGCCGCTAGGGCCCACTACATAGTAGACAGGAACCGGTAGTCATGATCTTGAAACGTGAGCTGGCACAGAACAACATAAGGTCCCAACAGGTCAGGTATGGTAAAGAGCGGGACCACGGCGAGTTACCAACTACCACAAAAATAACCGACAAGCCAGCGATTTGAACCGCAGACCACTTTCGAGTGGCAAAATCAATCCAGTTAGTTTGGATGAAAAGAACCTCAAGAGTTAGTATAGATGACCCAAAAATGTGCTACCCCGTCAGGTTAAGGTGTGAGTTAGGACTCGGGGTATCGGGGATCAGATGATGATTACCAAAAACTAAACTGGGCGTTGATATTGTGAGGGGCGACTAGATCGAAAAAACTTGTATCATTTTACTCACAAAAACTGAGAGTTGAAAAAAATATGCTGACCGGGTTTGAACGATGTATAGATCCTATAAACTCGCCTGGCTAACATGTTCAACGGCCTTTGTGAGCCAGTGCATCGCACGTAGGCGTTGGTCAACTCCGGAACAGCGAAATTCACGTAGTATGACAAGTTGCTGTGCGAGAACCGCCTCTATTGGTTCCGGATGACGATAGTTGGCTGGCATGGAAGACATCGATGATGTAGCCACAGAAGAATTGGATTTGTGTGACGCAGTTTCACTCGGACTGCTTGCATCTGACGAATGGGTACCCAGATTATATGAGGAGCTTCCGAAGACAATACGCCACAGCAGTTCTATACACATATCAGCTTTCCAAGGCTCTTTAGTTGCGGTCCCGATTCGTCCGACCAAATTGAGAAGACGAGCGCGGGCATGCCTGACATTTGAGGGTTCATCACCTAGACACAAGCCTGTCATAGTCCCCGACTTGATTCGGTCACCGTCCTCATGGCTTTCGGGGCTTTGATGAGAGGACAGGAAAGTTTGAGCCTGGCGGTTTAAATTCGTCCAGCTCTGGAAATAGAAGTGTTGATCTAGTAAGTTAACCAAAAGGTAATTCACAGAGTATAACTAATTAATACTGCTTAAAGAATAAATCATTGACACTCCACTTAAACGCGATGTTGATTGTGGAGAATACATTCACGTCGAAACCTAACCAAGTTCCCGAAAACTCAATGTGCAAAGTAGAAACTAACAAAGTGAACCAAAAAAGTCCGAAATAATACCGGAGCCATCCTGTTGGGTTAACGTCCCACTGGGTTGTGGGCAAGAACTTGGAGTCAAAGAGTTTCCAAACAGAATCTATTCTGAAGTGTGAGCTGCCGCAAGTTATAGCTCGTCCAAATGCTCCTAGCATCTTTTCTATATGGAATCTTACCGATATTCGTTCCTCCGATAGGTTCGTTCACCGACACAACGAACAACGTAATGAAAGGGTAAGGAAACCTTAGCCAGTGGATTATCCCGAGCTGGTGGAGTTTGATAACTAGGCTGGGATACAATAGATCCCCCCAAGGTAATGGTCAGAGACAATAGGCCATATTTCTAGATGTCGCAGCCAGTAGCATTCATGCATCCGAGATGTTTCTGGTTTGCTACAGTTATTCTGACTTAAGATCTTATGATTTTTCTTTCCCTTTTATTCAGAGTAGCAACCAAAACCCGGACACGATAGGACAAGGGTACTAGTTGCACGACCTGAATTGAACTGGACTGCCCTCGTGGCCGAAACTGTGGTATGAGCTGATGAAAATGTTTTGCGTAACAATTGGGTTTGTGTTTAATCCAGCCCCATGTACGTTTGCTAAAAAAGGCAATTCCACCCACTCGGTTTACAGTCAAGCTGGCTCAGGTTTTCAGTCAAATAGGATCAATACGTGGGGTATTGATCTCTCATAGTTCAACTTTCACCACAATAAATTTGGGTGCCAGTGTAGCAGGCCTCATGTGGCTTGATCGCTCATCATATTTATTGTCTGTTCAGCTTTTCACCCAACAGAACCTGGTCGCATGCCTTGACGACCAAGCAGGAGTGCATATGAGCGAAATGCATGAGTACAGTGGTGACAGAAGGCATAGTCTGAAATCGTAGGTCAGTCGCAGCTTTACTTCCTGTAAACAGTGTATGGAAAGTTATGCTCTTTAAAATTGTACCGTAGTTCTGCTCACAAAAATGGGAAAATTACTGTAATGATAAACATGCATGTAAATTTGACGATTTTCGACGGTTTACTCGTTTCATTCATTAAGAGTAGACAAGCTCGGACTTTTATTACCACTGAAGTCAAATTGGGGGAAAGTAGCATCTCTCATTAAAAAGAAATGCCATGTACCAAAATGCAGATGAATAACTATTTTACGTCGCTGAAAATGAGAACGGATTTTTAAGCCGAATTTCAACACCTGTCAAAAAATCTAGTTAAATGTGCACACCACTGATAGAGAGCTTCCATTTAGCTGCAGAAAATGTCGATCCGACTACTTTCACGGCCATTACTAACTGCCGTCGACCGTGGGTAGTGCTCAATGCAGAACTCACCCAGGTCCGTCGCAGTCTGATTGGTTTTCGAAACTGATGTTTTAAATAAACCGTTCAGTCTTGTTCTCAGCCCGTCTCAGCGAACACGAGAACGAGATGGATCAGAGAAGCACCGCAGTCACTGGTTCGCGTTTGCCTCTAGAGTCATATTCTCCGAAATCACACTTGTGCGCATCGGCAGGTGTCACCTTTGACCCACTTAGAGATTACCGATAGGAATACTTTTGATACTACGTTCTATCATAATTGACACTTGTCAAACCAAAAGAAGCGAATACGTACATTAAGCGCATTGGCTGTTATGATCGGATCGAGTAGCCCTAATCAAGCAAGTATTTCGTGACTAACAGGATTCGCAACTCGCCGCTCTGTTGAAAGAAGCAAACGTATTTAAGGGCCACTTGTCTCGAATGAACAGGAGGCAAACGGGTTGACGTTTCGCTACTCATCAGGGTATCTAGAGGAGAGTTATCCGTCAATGGGCACACGCCTGCGTTGCGAATAAGGGAACGGCCATCATCCAGATGGTTAGCCGTGAATAAGGTAGGCTAAAACCCACCGAATAAGCGACTGCGAACAAACACCGGCAGTGTCGACAGCTTGGTGGTGCGGTTTCGCCTGGCAAGTGATCTTCCGAAAAAATACCACAAGAGCCCGCTCGTGACATTACGACGTGGCGAGTGTGGCCCGCCAACTAGATGAGGCCATTGCTCCTTGCCATGTTCCACTGACCCAGCAAGGCTTTCCAGAAGAGGCGTATGAACCGATCAACTGACCAACGGCTCGACTGGAACGATTCTGCTGCATTGGCTGCACAAGAGCTAAGGGTGCATCCTCGAGTAGAAACGCCTACTCTAGACCAGGCGACCGAGTAGTGCAACAACCCACAATGCATACAACCATGAATATGACTAATCTTCGCACGAACTTTTCTGGATATTCTCTCACATGCAAAAGTGACCTTCTATCGTACACAACTGCTTGCTTCTTTACTAATTCGTATTTTTCCTCCTCTTTTCACCCCATTTCCTTACATTCTTGGGATTCTGTAGCCGACCGTGTTAGTGGTAGCGCCACAAGTGTCGCCGCCATGACATTCGACTTTCCCTCAGGGAAAGGATGTACAGTGCCACAGTTCGTAGTGTTGTTTCTTTGCGGTTGCGAGACTTGGCCTATCCGCGTTGAGGAGGCCCGGCGACTCTCTGTTTTGACCGCCGATATCTTCAAAGCGTTGCTTTCGTCTGGTGGGAACATCAGGTGAGTAACGACGAGGCGCGTCGTCATGTGCTGGGTGCAGACAGTCGTCCTCTGACTCAGATAATCGCTCCGCGTCACTTTCATTGACTTGGTCACGCATTGCGTATGCCTATCCATTGTCTACCTTTTCGTGCTCATTTTGCACGTGTTGGGCAAGGCTGGAAGAAGTATCGTAATGGTCAGGCTATGACATTTAATTAAGGTATGAAGAAGTTGGCTTCGGTTTTGGCCTCGGTTAGTGTTTCTCGCCTTCCTCGTTGGGGCTCAACAGATGAAGATTGTTGTTGGTTGGAGTCGTGCGAATGCTATACGGCCTGTCTGTAGAACCCACTACTCTTGGAAGTAGTTCGAAAACAACGAAAAATCTCAATATATGTACGGTGAAGAACACGAAAAGCAGTTGGTTTGTTGTGGCTTATTATTCTTCCTCTTTCGTTTTCATTTCCTCTGAAGTTCCATTTTCATGTAGCGTTGGCGCCATGCTTGTTTTCAATCCGGTGTATCATATATGTAAACATATACGTATACATATATGCTTAAATTTTAATTAGTCTGTTTATTCAGTACTCACACGAGGACGGAAGATAGCTTTACTGCACGCATAGAGAGCCACCATTACAAAATTGTAAAATAAAGGAATCGGTGTGGAGTTATAGTACAGTCAAACAAATACCCCTTATCAATAATAAAGCACATTAGGTCATTTTTGCATGAGCCTGAATTGGGTACATTTTAATACTTAGAAACGTAAGGTTCCAAGATAACGCATTTGTTGGTGTTCTTGTATATTAATATGACTGCCATTAGTTTTCAAGCTAATCCAGTCGATCAACGGTATCTAACACTTTGGAGGTACAAAACGTATGCCAAGCATACCTACACTATCGCTCAGATAACCTTCAACTTACGTGGGTCATCGTTGAGCAGCACAACGTCGACCGCATTATTGTAAGTCAGAGAGTACACTATCAGGACAGATATCAATGCCATCATTCTCAAATAAGGAACAACTGTCGCACTTACGGATTCCACAAGGTAGAACAGGTGTTCCAATTGCGTTTGAACAAAACGAGTCGATGCAACATCTGCCAGAAGGGTGAGTATATTGTCTACTGCGGCCCCGGTCTGATTGGTTGTTCGGTGCCACACGGTAGTTAGATCCGATGTGGTGAGACGTTCACCCAAAATTCGGAACAATTGTCCCAAGGTTGTCATGTAAGCAGTATTGTCCAAATTGTCTGGACACAAAAAATAGAAGTGTACAAAAACCGATTCCAGTTCCGTATCGCGTCACCATTTGGCCAACCGCAAACAAGCAGCCAGCAGACCAATACAATTAGCACTAAAAGAATCATACTTCGATTATTTTTATGCCGCCTGATCTACTGTATATCGAGAGCGGCTGAAATGGGCCAAACAGGATAGAAACTCACGCATTGATTTCAGAATAACCTCACGCTCGCGTAACCACGTCATTAGATAATCCAGACGTAGTGTACGCCGTTTGGCACGTCGTGCCAAAAACGCGGCATTTTCCGACGCCAGAAGATTGGCCGAGGAGAACTGGTGCACCACGGGGCGACGGCGCATTGGGGTGGTTATCATGTCATTTCTTGACTGATAGTTGCCACTATTTTCTGCGACAAGTTTGGCCGCTTCAAGTTGCTCGACCAGGTTGCGCAATGCAAGCATACGTCCGTTAAAACTAGCTCCAGCAGCCCCTTGGGGCGGGGACAGAGCAGCCAGCAGTAAAGTGCAGTGAAGATGGTCTATCTCTTGAATTACCACGGATGCGGTCAATGGAGTGGACGAGGTAGGTTCATCTGCATCTGTTTCACCCACGGCAGCCAAACTCTTCGCTTCCCAGTCCGGTTCTAGAATGGCCAAAGCTTGGCATGCTCCCGATTCGTCATGCGGTACCAAAAATGGCCCCAATAAATGGGCTATGTTCAGGTCGACTAACCGATAGGTGAGAACACGTAGTGATCCTACCACGTCGAATATACGAGAATCCTGTCGTTATAAGAAAGAAGACGCATTTTGTGGAGGTCAGGAACAATTTTTCGGCAATGTGCCGTCAGAAATATACATACGGGATAAACGAAACTGGCTGAGGAAACGATGAATATTCCAGTCATTGATTGGTTTCCCCTAAATTTTAAATTTCGTGTCAGACTGCTTCATTAAACATTCGTATGAAAACATTCGTATTTGTGTTATGTACAAGCTTTCACGAGAACGCAGCGAATAGCCAGATATCCGAGAAAGAATTAAGGATTTGTGAAAATTTCCCAGTTAGTGCCAGAGTTCGCAGACAAATAAGCGACTATCAATGCCAAACAGTGCACCACCACCACCCGATTGCAGAACCGACTAATCCGTGGTTGGAATTTCAAGTTAGAAGATACGAATCGGGAACAATTAGGACAAGCAATTTGGTCTACCTACCCGATCTTTGAAGTCGTCCTCGTTCAGATTGGATAAACGCCACAAAACTCGTTGCAGCACAACCACACCAAACTCGCATCGAAGTGTGAATTCCGTTAGATAATCGGCGCAACTGGCCAATGGAGCTAAAAGTGCAGCCATCATCTTGAGCAGACAGCCGATGAAGAAAACGAGCAAAAAGAAAAATATGCATACAATGAGAGAGAAGAAAGATCGAACGAACGAGTGACAGTACGTATTGTGTGAACACCTAAAATTTATTGTAACTGATGAGTACAATGGCGACTTACTGCATTTCACGACTTTGGGACCAGCTCTCAGGCTTGGACTTAGCAATGTCGAGGAACTACGAAGTGAATTCCAGATAACGTCTATTCTGATAACGCATCTTGTAAGAAGCAATCAATATGCTGGGAACCGAAAATTGTCCTTTTTATATCTACTGAGTTTTGCACTACATGCCACGGTACTCCGTGTACCTCCACAGCCCTACCGCATTAGTGAGGAAGACAGGCAACCGCAGTCCCGTAAGTTCCATTGGTACGGATGCAACACAGGACCACATGCAGTGGCCCGGCTCGCTACCATAGGTGATTATGAGCCACTCTAGTACCCAGGGTTTAGCTTTTCGATTCTTCCCAGTGCAGTAGGCTCAAGAGGTTATGCAGAATGTCCCTTTAAGTAAGTTTGTGCATGAAGCACGTAATAAAAAGTCATGTGACGGTGGATTATCATTTACCACCAAAATAATCGCGGTGATGAGATTTAAACTTCTGAATGAACCTGTACTAATTCACTCAGGTGTGTGTGTGTGTGTGACTTTTAATCGGGGTGCCTCGGTAGACGAGCCAGTGAAACGTGTAACGACCGAATATTTGATTGACATCAGTGACGCAGCTATGACAAAGCTATTTGGTAACTCGTCCAACTCCAATACTCCGGTTGACAGGGTACTCAAATCCTAACCTCTGGTCTTAATAAGAGACACGGCCTGCTCGGATGGTTGGCAAATCTAGGTAAGGGACAATGGCGAAGCCCCATTATCTGATAATGGTGACGCTGGACATCAGGAAACACAAATCGAAGCCAGTGACAAACGAATTCGCCGAGCAATATAAGTGGATTCCGACCTGTCAATCACCAAATAGAAAACAAACAGGGCAGGTAAGCAGTTTTTGCCTGTAAATATCTAATGAAAGAACAGAAACGTGAAAAGAAATAAACCTGAGGTAAGACAAGCGGGTTTCGGTCTACTGATATCAATTATCAATTAATCACTGTATGCCAAAGGGGAAAGGGGGGCTACAAAAGTCTACATTCAGATTCGGCTTGACCAGGTAGACTGGGTGACAAAAAATAATGTCGTCACATTAGCGCGAATTAAAGCAACGAACTATGGGGAGCGAGGGGCGAGTAACAAGAGCGAACAAATCATAAATAAGCAGCTGTGAGTAGCTTATTAAAAATTCATGAAAACGGTTGGATGACATCCAGTGGACTGAATACGATCAATATCCCCAAACAAACCAGAATGATTCCATGAGGCACTGGTAAATAATCACAAACAATTTTCAACCAAAGTCTTGTCAAATACGGACTGGATTTTCCAAACCAGTTTAACAGAAAAAACTGATTTTATTTTTTTTACATCTTTACGGACGCGATACATCACCTCTTGAAAAGAGCTGGGGGTTAACAAAAAACATGAGGAAGCCTGGAACCAACAAACTAACACCAGTCAGCCATTATTGTCCCTCCTTTCGTGAAAAATCGACTGTTTCCGCATGATAAACAAGTTCACAAGTGTCGTTCCAACTAGTCGGCGAATGGTCACCACAGTCGACCCGGAAAATTTAAGCGACACAAACTTACGTTCACACTAGTCCATTTCTGTGTGCCAAGCCAGCGGAGGAATTTGAATCCGCCAAACACACCGAAACAGTTTAGCAAATTAACCAGATAGAAATTACGCGGCGATGGCAATGTTTCGGCGAAAACGGACGCTCCATCGTTCACGTTATCGGCTATGGAGAACCAATCATTGAAGGGATCTCTGGAGAAATCAGAAAGCAAGAAAGCGAGAAAAAATAAGTCAACAACGCCGAAAGTGGTCATTCGGATCGCCCCACTAGTACTGGCTACGAAGCCGTTATCGAAGAATAGAAAAAATTACTTTGGTGTTAGATCACTTTCATTCTGTTGCCGGATCACCATTACATCGTTAGACCTGACAACATTTTCACGGTAACTTACGGGTTCTCAGCAATACAGACTGCCACCTGATAACGACAAGAAATGTTTCATACTGGGTCCAATTTAACGCACATGGTGTATTTTTAATATATTTTGGGTATCGCTTACCAAAACGACAGGTAGGAAACAGTCCTCAATTTTTTTTACCTCACTGAAAAGGCGGATCGGAACCGAAGACAAGGTGAACTATGTTAAACAAACAACTCACGGAAAACAAAGCTAATGCCATGAGAGGAGGAACAGCTTGCGGAAGCAAAAGGACTTCGATCGAGAGTATCAAACCAAAGTGCCCACAATGGGGTGGAAATACAAACACCCGTTGACGTAATATTAAAGCCAAGATGCACGCACACGAGAACAAAACGAAGCTGTGATTTGCTAACAGTAAAGGGCGACCTAATCTATTGGAGCGTTATGCTGTATGACTCGACAATCGACCGTTATCCCGAGTATTTCAGCTATCCTACAATGATCTTTTGGTTGACGATTTCTCCACACTTGGGTGTAGTTTTGCTCAATTAACTCATATTTTGAGCATCCACAAGGACTCAGTACCAAACTTATTGCAGAGACCCATGCAACCACTTACAAGTTTTTGCTTGCTTATAGAAACCACTAAGCGAAGTCACCAAAAATTCCGGCTACCAAGATTTGAACCAAAGAACAGACTGTTGCATCGAATACCTTACTTTCCGAGATGGGTATAAGAGATCATTTCCTCCAACTGTCTACCCCACCAACAATAAACGGTATTGCCCGCCGGTAATTCAAAACTTATGGGAGTATTCTACTTTAAATGAGGTACACAAATCGTCCGACACCAAGGGGAGTCAAACCCTCTTACATTAGAAACCTTGTTTCAATGAAAAGAACAGGGAGAAATGGATATGCCATTAATCAAAACTTGTAAACTTGCTATGGCTCGGAAAACATACTGGTCAATGCTCCCTAAGGTTTCAATAAAGAAACAACATATAAAACATAAAAAGAAATAGTAAATTTACCGCCTCCTGTTTATGACCATCGGTTGCATGTGATAACGTGTGGAACATTTGGCTGTCACTTGCTATCGCTCAGATGAACGATAAACACTAACGATCACAGAATTTGCGGGAATCAAACTACCTCTTTGGTTTGTGCAAATCGAATAGTCAAGACCTAGTAGCAGCGGTGACAAGTGTTTACCTGTATCCAGAAGAGAAATTTTAAAGGAAAAAACCATAGCTCATCTTATGAATTCCGAGGAAGTTCGTTGGACAATGACAGCAAACGTTAAGAGTACATTCAACAGAAAACCCGCTATCGGACGATACGACATTCCAAATATGCTGTTGCATCAAGCGCTTATGACAACCTTTAAAATCACCTAGCTAGTTTTAGCAAGAAAACGGCAGATTTACGCGTCACTGTGGTATAAAAAGAACTTCGGATAGAACTGCATTTTGTTACGAAACAAAGAAAAGATACGGAACACATTCAGGAGATGGGCTTGCCGTCTAATAAAAGAGTAAGAAAAAAATAAATACTTAAACGAAAGGTTATTAATAGTATTCTGCACAATGAGCATTATCTGCTGTCATCTACATTGGTTGGAATAGGAAGCAAAATAAAGATCTGTGAACAACTGGCAATAAATGTCAATAGTAACGTTCCAGTACAAGGCTACACAAACGAAACCTACAAAAGTGAACCACCAAATGTTAATTATTTCTGACTTTACAATTACTTAATCCTCATACATCTTTTTGGGGGCATTCTTACAAAAGGCGAAGGATCGAAAAAAAAATCTAGCTGGTTCTGGGCGAATTCGAGTCGTGAGGCGCAATATCTTCATCATGAGATATCCGTCAGTCGAATACCCATAACCGGTTACGAAAAAGGTATTTTTGCATAGGCTTCGACGAACAAACATATCAAATGTGATTGCCACTCCATCAAAATTTGCTGCAAATTTGAACAATGCTGAATCTCTCTATAAATGGTCCAAGCAAATTTATCATTCAAAAATTCGATCTACTTACGCATAGGTCCCCGTGTTACTGTTTCTGTCCCGACAAAGTTGATGATAGTTCGCTTCACAATCGAATATTAGTGTGAGCAATCGAAGCGATTCCATTGTAAAGTGACCAGCGGAGGGCGAAGCTCTGCTAAGTGCTGAGTGGCCTATGCCAACCTGCTCGGCATTAACGGCGCCCATATCCCTCGAAGATTCGGACACGGTGGGAATGCGCTTGGATTCTTCACCAAGTGCTTCTTCAAAAGCGATGAAGTACTGGCAAAGAAGGCGAACTGTCAGCTCCAGCATGTTATGAACACCCTCCAGTGTATCACGGTCCCAGTTGTACACGGCTTGTGAAGTCATAAGCTGAGTTCCAAGAAGGGAGGTGAGATCAGATCGAGGAAGTACCAGTGCTCATAGATTAATGCACAATGAAATCATCTAAGTAGTCAAACACAAATCCACTATCAAGCGAGGTTTTCGTAAACGAATTAAAATTATCCAAGAGTGGAATCGAGAATAGATCAAACAGCAGACAAAAATGCACCATTTGAAAGGAAGGTGAATATATCAACAGAAAAAAACCACAAAAATCGTTGGACGGTAAAAATGTATCATTAAGTTGATTATATCAGTCCTGTTCTGTTTATACAACCGCCGTCATTACTAGGTTCATTGTGAAAAATATGTTAAGGGAACATTTCAAAAACTATTTGAAAGAATAATAATCAACCAATAAAATGTCAACGCACACTAGATGGATGAATTGAACGTCCGTCACCGACAAAAGGTTCGGTGTTTCAATCCCAGATGGGGTGATCAACTAGGTGGCAGATGGCGATCCCCTACGGTCCGCCTCGTCACCATCTCTAAACTACCGAGACCTCATGGGCCTTGTGCCACTTCAGGTTTCAAGGTCAAAGAAACAAAACTACGAACTGTGGCACTGTACATCCTTCCCCTGAGGGAAAGTCGAATAACATGGCGGCGCCACAAGTATCGCAGGTTCACTAAGGCTGGTCTGGCTTTCGAAATTCGTCATTTGACCTTCTCCCCAACACCTCCGCCAAGTGTGATAAGGCGCCCGAGGTACTTGAAGCGATTGACTACCTCTAACTGATCACCACAAAAGATCAGTGCAAATACATGCTCCTGCCAGTCTCGAAAAAGCACCTTGCATTTTGAAGGTGCAAAGCACAGACCGTATCTAGATACCTCAATCGCCAAGCGGTCCAACGCGTGGTCAATTGCCTGTGTATTGTCACTCAGGGAAGCGATATCATCAGTATACTCTAAGTCAAAGACTCCGGTCCCTGGAAGGAGTTCAAATAGACCTTCTAAAAGACCAAACAAAGCGTTCTATAGAACATATATGATAAAATGGAAAAATGTAGACATAGAGCATTGCTGCTGTACTCCATTGGAGACGACGAAAGGTGGCGAAAGGTGGTTATAAACACTAACCCGACCCGAGATATGATGGCACAACCGCCTGAAGACTAACACATACTTCCAAGGTACTTCATTTATCAACAAGCAGTGCCACAGTGCAGACCTATCAACAGAATCAAAGGATGTACGAACGTCCAAAACATGATGACCGTTGGCCTTTGGAAGATGAAAAAAGTGTTCTAAACCTGCTGGATGGTGAACATTTGACCGACACATCCACGAGCAGCGCGAAACCCGAGCTGTTTCTAACGCGTTTGCCTCTCACGCGTGTTGCAGAGCCTACGAAGAATAACGGGCGCAAGCAGCTTTGACATTATTTGGATTGGGCTAATATCCGTACGGTTGGCGCAGTCGCTGCGCAAGCCCGTTCGTATTTGGGAAGCACAGCAGACGCCCCTCATGAAGACGGGACTTTCTCGGAGTACCAGATCTTTGAGAACAACTTGAATTTCTCTGACCAGTTCCATGCCTCCATCTTTAAATAAAGCTGGGGAAAGCCCATCGGAGCCCAGCACTTTATGGCATCCTAATAAGCGAATTTTCCTGAGGGTCTCCGCCCCAGTTGGTATATCTGTTGCAACAGGCCACCGGACACTTGTCGGAATAGCTTCGCGAGGCGCTGACACTAAGAGCCAGCTGAATTGTGCTTGAAAGTATTCCGTCCAGCGTACAAGATGGCGCGGCAGGTCGTGGATAGACAAACCATCAGCTTCACATATCGTTTCGCTCACATCTAATGCTTTCTTACCCGTAGTTTGGATGAGGTAAAACAACTCGCGGGAATTTCCCATGGTGACAGCATGTTCCATCTCCAAAGCTCTTCGGGACCACCAGACCTCACGATCCCTACTCAAGCTTGCACGGAGTTCACGTCTTGTTACCAGACGTTTTTCATTACACTCTATGCCAGCCGGAGTGGACTGGCTTGCGTCAAGAAGACGCAAAGAAAGCACAAATTCAGGGTGTCACAACGCGAGAAGTCAGGCCACAATTCACCAAGCCGGCAGAATGCAAGGCGTTGTTGGTAAGCGACTGATGCTTGTTAATGTGTTGATGTGGGAGCAATACCAGCTTCTCAGTCACTGGGCTTCAAAAAATCGATGGGCCAGTCAAATCAGACAGTTTGTCGCAATCTAACCGACGTTGTACCATACGCTTTGAGCGCCCACCAGAGCACACAGACAGCTAGGTGAAAACATACACGTAGTCGGAATCGAGGGGAGTTCTCCAGTATGACCGCATTCTTGTAGACGGTCCCGCCATCTGTAGCTAATAGCGATGTGGTCGATTTGAGTCCACCGCTGACCCGAAGAGGGCGGACGCCAGGTTCTGTACCGACGACTTGAACGTTCGTACTAGCGAGAATCAAGTGATGGTCTGAGCACAAAACCAACAATCGCTTCCCGTTTTCAGAACGACAGGAATCGAGACCGAAGAGGCATCTAGATACACATCATTCGAGGATAGACGACCTACTGTAGTATTCATGTCTCCTGTGAAAACCACGATGTCACCCCGTCTTGCTGTGAGCAAAAGGTCGTGCAGCTTCTAATAGAAATTGTCCTTGACTGGGTCTGGGCTGCAATCTTTTGGCGCGTACACTAAGATAACAAACAAGTTGCGTCCATCAGAGCGTCGTTTATTTACTCTACATGAACATCCAAGTCTCGCTGCGCATGACCGGCTGCCGACTGGGATCCAGTCAAGTAATGTAGCCTCATTCCTCTCACTGAGAGCCAAATCAACGACAGTAACACCAGAAGCCGCAGCCTTAAGGTCCCCAGAAAGATGCAGATAAAACTTCGCAGAAGGACTAGATAAGGATGTCAGTCGGATATCGGAGTTGGAGTCTTGAATGCAATTTTCCTAGATTTAGCACAAATCAATGGCTAAGATTTCCAGTGTGCGGGCTAAACACCTCCCGTTGACCTACACGGGTTATTGTTCGCACATCGAATGTGGCTAGTCCGAAGTGCCATCGAGGGCGAAGAAGTGCGTCAATCGACGGAAGTGGGTTCGGTGAGAGTTGGATGCTATTTGAAACAGAAAGCGAGAGAACAGAATCAGGACTAATTCCAGTGACACTGCCACTAGCATTATAGACTGCAAAACCCGAAGAATGTGAGGAAATGAGGTGAAAAGAGGAAGAAAAATACGAGTTAGTAAAGAAGCAAGCAGTTGTGTACGATAGAAGGTCACTTTTGCATGTGAGAGAATACCCAGAAAAGTTCGTGCGAAGATTAGTAATATTCATGGTTGTATGCATTGTGGGTTGTTGCACTACTCGGTCGCCTAGTCCAGAGTAGGCGTTTCTACTCGAGGATGCACCCTTAGCCCTTGTGCAGCCAATGCAGCAGAATTGTTCCAGTCGAGCCGTTGGTCAGTTGATCGGTTCATACGCCTCTTCTGGAAAGCCTTGCTGGGTCAGTGGAACATGGCAAGGAGCAATGGCCTCATCTAGTTGGCGGGCCACACTCGCCACGTCGTAATGTCACGAGCGGGCTCTTGTGGTATTTTTTCGGAAGATCACTTGCCAGGCGAAACCGCACCACCAAGCTGTCGACACTGCCGGTGTTTGTTCGCAGTCGCTTATTCGGTGGGTTTTAGCCTACCTTATTCACGGCTAACCATCTGGATGGTGGCGTTTCCTTTTTCTCAATTCGGGTACACGCCTTAAAGTTTCTCTTTTGCAGTCGCTGTCCTCGTGCTCTACTGAAGGTGCCATCCGTCAAATCGTGGTAGACTTTGGGCACATGATTGCCGTCCTTTCCACATTCTGTGTGCTACACTGTGTTCACGGTGCAAGGGACTGCATTGCAATACTCCAGGGCAACAAGATCTTGGTATACGCAACTGGATCTTTAGCAGAAAATTATAGTTTCTTAATTTTTGAACGGGTTTGACAGCCAGCTGTTTTATCAGCCTGTCGCTAAATAAAAGGCTTCTATAATGCCACTCAAATGAAAATCCTTCATGTGGTATTAGAAACGGAGAATTACCATTCTCTCACACATCAACAACGGTACTAGTGTAATTAATTCTCGCAAATTATTTTTCCATTTTTAGGATTACTAAAAGTTGTGATAGAAAGATGTGACCTAGTAGATTTGTTTCAATTACGATGTGGAAGGCAAAGGGAAGATCGGGTAAAATGTCTCGGCCCTGGTGTTTAATCGCCTGACTATTGCTTGTCACACTAGGTTCAATTTGATGGCAAACTGTTTACAAAAAATTGTTTGGACATGCAGCACACGTGTATAGTGCATCTGTAAAACGAACATGCCAGATCTAGTTTCCATTATCACGCTTTGCAGCTCAGATGAAACTTTGGCATCTCCGGACATTATTTACACGTTAGCTAATCCATTCCTCGCTGCCCGTTGTTAGGTTAGCGTCGAAATATCTTTGGGCGCGAGAGTTACGTGGGCAGTGCTAGGCTGTGAATTTCGGTGGAACAAATATAACTTATTTACCTGCAATTCCTTTTTCACTTCGTTGACGAGTGTTTAGTAGTGCAAAGTGGCAGTCAAGTCCATAGAGAACCATAGAGCGTTTGATTTTTCCAACAACTTGAATAAACTACTTATTTCGGTGACCAACGGTTGACTACTAATTACAATAAGCACCTGGGGTTTGGGCTATTTTTTTGAGGAAACGTAACTCGCTTATCACCAAGATCACAGAGATTTTCAACTACATGAAACACCTATATGCCTACAAAACTTTCATCTTCGGCCTGATAACAGAACAATATCTAATTATCCCAGGTGTGTGATCGACAAAAGACAAGAATGTCACCATATTGAAGAATACTCTCTTTTATTCATGAACTGTTCAAGATGTGTGCCATCTTTCCTGCAGTTGCGAAATAAAATCAAATGTCATTGCCATTATCTGCATGGACAACTTAGAGAACCGCAAAAATATTCAAAAACACTTACTTTAGTAATACACTCTGGAAGGCAATTAAAGGCGAACTCCCGACATTCGGAATCCGTGTCTAAAACCTTGATACCATTTTCCCGCAGCAAATGTATCGCACCCAGAATACATTTTCCCAAAGGTTGATTTCGGAGACACGGAATATCCCACTGCTCCGTGAAAACGCGTGCTCTGAGATGAATAAATTCAACGCTGGAAAATTCCGTGGCCAAGTCGTGTCCCACTATTAGATTTTCAAACGGATCTGGAATATCTGTGACGGGGACACATTTGTCACTAGTCTGCGATGTTTCTGGAGCCACGGTTGGTTCGGAAATGGACTAAAAAGAGTTTTTAATAATCAATATTTTAAATAAGCAAAAAAGGATTGGCTGCCATTCATGGGCATAGAACTTACTGATTTTAATATCACTGCGAATTAAAAGCAGTCATTTGTTTAATTCCTTCTGAATATCACACCTTAAGTGCGGTCTGAAAAACTTTAAATAGCACACATTTTCAGTCTCCACCATAAGTTTTATTCGCTAAATTAAAACTTCTGCAGCTTTTCTTTCTACACAAAATAACTAGTTGTCGCACCACAAATTTAGCCAGCAAAGTCCTGACGGGAATCCATCACAAACCACCAGGCTACACTAGTTAAATGCTCAGTGTTACGTTTTAATTCCACTAGGACCGAAATGGAACCATCGCTCAATATGTGGTGATGAATACATAAAACAACAAGGATTCAGGCAATTTATCATTTTCACATTAACACCTTAAGGCATGGAGATTTAGCAAATATTGAAGTGGTCAACTGGTGCGAGTTGGGACAATAAAAAGTTGGCTGGACGGTAAAACAAAGATCAAAAGGCAAGCCCCAAGAAAAAACAAAATTCATAAACATTGCATTTGGGCAATCATTCTTTGCTTGGGTTCTGGATAAAACAACTAAGGCTTCCACTGTGCAATAAGATATTTAAAACTCTTCTGAAAACGCAGCAGATATTATTTAAAATGCCTCTGAATTAGCAAAAGCGTCATCATACAGCGATCTGTTCTCCAGTCTGCCGCAGACGACAACAAGTAGAGCTACAGAAAAACCTGAAAATTGAGTATTGTAATGAGGCAATATTAAAAAACTCGCTGATTTCCAAAATGAACATTGCCCATCCAAAATCCAATAAATTTCATGAACAAGCTTCAAATAGCTAAGAAGCGCAAAACTTAAAGTCCAGTACCGGAATCCGTTTCTTAAGAATTTTGACTCGAAGTTACTTTCCCATCAGAAGGCTGATTTCAAAACATGGAATTACGGTTAAGGAACATTGATTTCAATATTCAACCAAGTGTACTGAAAATTCATTGGTTTGGTCGACAAACTTGACATGCTTGGAACGAAGGTAAGTCGCATGCAAATGAATAATAACTAATAGACCAGTAATACAGCCCAGCTACCATCTTACCAAAACGCCTTTGCCGCATTTTGTATAATCTAAACCATTCGTTTAATGAAAGACCTCTGTAGCTTTGAAGTCGCCGCGCTAGAGTACACTTTGGTTAGTATTTGACGACATGCAGTAGATGCTTATTTTAATTTACTGCTCATTTAACTGAAGATTGGTTTCTTATGTCTATTCCCGCGCTGGATGGGGTTAAAAAACGATCAAAGCCAATCGCTTAAATGATGGAATATTGTTTGCACGAAACGAACTATGGTAATACTGTAAACTCAAATACGGCACGAGGGTCATCGTCCACTAGCTGTTGTCAGTCCGGTGGCTGCTATTGCATTATGTTAGTTATTATGTTCTTGACTGTGTAAGGACCATAAAACTTTATTCTCCTCTTCACTATTTCTTCAAACCAGATGCTCCTACTGCTCACTGATCCCATTGGCACAGTATCTGCAGTCACGTTATGCGGGCATTTAATTTCCATGACCTTAATTAACCGGATGATCTTACAAATGTAGTAACTGCAACAAAGAAAACATCTTATATAACTCCAAAACAAAGCTTTTAAAGTATAAGCTAAGCACTGTATTCCTACCGTGAGAATTAACATAAGATATCAAAAAAGCATAACAGGCTGAAATAATTCTGGAGCAAAGTTCTTATGGTCGATGACCATTTCAAGGTTTTCGCAGCCGCAGATTTCATTTCTGCTATTAATTTTCTATAAGAAGCTATCCTTTTCTCAATATTTCGAAATTGACGTTATTTTAAATATTGCGCGGTTGAATATTTTTATATGTCCGCGAAAAGATTCATGAGAGCCCGTTCTGTGATTGGCTAGTCCACACATCGATCAAGGCCACCCAACAAAACTATATAAAAGATAGAGCTCACTTGAATTCTGACTTGTGTTGGTGGGTCACCAATAAACGCGCGGCAGTACTCTGTGTTCGTCTTCTCTCTTCCGCTAGTGGGCTGGGCTAGCTGTTCGTATTTCGCGCCACTTATTGTTCCGTGTGGCTGCTCATTCAAGGGGGCAGCAAGTCTGTCCCATTCGTAGTGCGACTACGGGCCTTGAGTCTTGAGCCCGAACATTTCGTGTCTCCAACCTCTGTGTGTGTGTTCGTGTCCTACTAGACCACAGGCTGTGTGCTCCTGTGATATCGTGCGTCGCGAGTACTTGTGTCTTGTGCTTCAGTGTGTGCATAGACCAACCAAACTCGGCAGCATAACAAAGGTATACATACCCATACATATGATACAGCGATTTCAAGAGAATCGTGATGCCAACGACACAACATGTAAAAAGAACTTAACGGAAGGGGAAAAGCAAGGGTAATAATAATAATAATAATAATAATAATAATAAAAAACCCCTACTAAGGGTTAGCAGGCTCCGGAGAGGCTTGGAGACACTGATAAACTTTACTCGGTCACGGCAAACGGTGAGTGCAGCCACAGATTACTGTCGGTCTTGAAGAAGTGCATTTCATTTTGAAGGTGCAAAGCACAGATCGATAACCTAATACTGTGATGTCTCGAAGCCGGTCCAATGCTGAGCTGAAACTGACTGTTTCGTATTTTGTCGTCAGAAACGCGAATAGCGGACGTACTCCAAATTAAAAACTTTAGAGGATACCATTCATCTTTGTTCAACAATGTCACTGTGTTTCCGCGACTTAGGGGAAAAATCAAAACCCGCAGGTCTTCTTACATGTTACATAAGATACGCATCATTTTCGACGAGGACAAGAGCGTTATCGAAGTGGACAGAGCTCCTACCTTCTCGTGCCAGGATCTGCTCGAAGGTTCTGTTTACCAAATCTGAAACTGCGTTTTCGGGTTCCCAAAAGACTCTTATCCACTACGTAGACATCGGTGGTCGAAAAATTCAAGCCCCCGAATGAACATGCTCCGGACACGCAAAGTCCACGTCTCGCAAATCGTTACGAAGAGATGAATGCACAACGACACAGTACACACGACCTTTCAACTTCAGTGAAATATCACGCCGGCGCCAAAGTGCTTCAATCAGCGTAAGCTGTCCAGCCTCGATTACGCCGTGTTTCAACCTCCACCTCCCGAGCTACAATCGTTCGACACGCAGCTCCAAGAGTAGGTGAAACGTCCCACGTCGTTATTCCTCTCCAGTCCATATCAAGCTCGGCGCTGCTGTCGTCCATTCTGTAAACAGCTACTTTTCACTTTGAAAGTGCAAAAGCACAATGACAAGACCGAGCAACCCGATCTCGAAGTCGTATTAGTGCCCGTTTGTGACATTGATCCGCAGGACTCGAACAGTGTCACACGACGTTATCTAGGTAGGCGTAACATAGGTCGCATAGCTTTCCCTCCAATTTCCCAGTTCTCGACTCCCTTACATCCGGAGACCTCCCTAAACAGTCTTGATTGTTACCTGAAGCGACGCCACTTCCATCTCTGCTGCTACCCTTACCACCAGTTCGCGGGTTCATTCCTTAGGCTTATGGTCAACTGACGCTGCAACTGCACGACGCATCCTCATTCACTTCCTTGCAGTTTAGGTAGCGTGCAATTATGCTCCATTGGACCAGCGAACCTTGCGAGATTCAGTATTTTTTATGAAAGCTAGATCTAGGACCACAGGCTAATTCTACTGCAAAATACAACGCCCACTTAATTTGATCCCACTGTTCGTCTACATTGCTGCCCGTCGGAAGTTCTTAGTTTCTCGGACAGTTTCTGCCCATAGCTGTTGCAAACAGCCAAATCACACAGACATTCGACAGACAATCAGGTTTGTGACCTGCGTCGCATGGCCATTGGAGGCTGAAGCAAAAATCGCATTAAACTAACGCATGTCCTATTCGACGTACGTGGTCCAGTATGATCTACAGTTCGGACAAGAACCGGCGCCCAAACCGTAGCTTACTTGCAACTATTGTCGATTCTGGCATAGGACTACCAGTCAAGTAGAGCGCCATTTCATTGTGCAACGCGAACCTGTGTCGGAAATTCGTTACTTAGATAGATAGGTTATTGTCCGCCACAAAACTGAAGAGTCGTTCTCCTTATCTGAATCGTTGAGCAGGCAAGCGCATTCGCCCACCTAAACAAGATTCTGATAATCACTCAGTTTTCCAAACTTGTGTATTAAAAATCACCTGCCCCGCTACAATGTCCAGAAGCCTTTGCTGTTCGAACACAGAGTGACGATGGTCATCGATAACTTCGTCCTTTTTCATGTCAGTGCTGCAGTCTCTCGGCAACGTACGCTATAACAAATAAACTGCGTTACTACTGAATGTCCTTCGCGGGACGCCGACTGTCCCGCGCAGCCTCATGCGCAACAATCGACTTGTTGACTGGGATGCAGACTAAAAGGGATGCTTCAACCTTCCATCACTCAAGACTATTCCTACACCACGTTTGACCACAGCTTGACGTTGCTTCGTCTCCTGAAATGGCAGGAGTATCTTGACGCAGACAATCAGCCAGTCAGGTTGAATTACTCTACTCGGATTCCTGCAATTCGTGTTTCACTCACTCAGCAGACATCCATCGAAAATGATGTCCCATGTCAGAGCCCAAAAACATGCCCTACAATTAAAGTGCGCACATCTGAGAGGAAACCGAAGATTCAGAGGCTGTCGAGGCTTCGAGAAAATTTGAGATAACAGACCTGAACCACCTACTACACTACTTGACATAAACCGTCGCGAGTCTCCGGCGTGTGATCAGTGGGGACAATATGGGTTAGGCAGAAGAAGCAAAGAAGTATTGGCGTTGGAGAAAGAAGAGACAGGGTTGAATAAAAGAGGGAATTCTAAACAGAGGCATAATAAAAAAAAACTTACTCACCACCACCCCGATCGATGCAATGGACAGCGCGGTCCTTGATTATCTGCGCGTCGACCGAATGCAGTATGGAATTATTTAAGGCGTGTAAACTCATGGGAAATAATGACTGGGACTGCTTAGGGAGTCCACGCTAAGCAGCAAGACGATTAGTGTCTCAACCAAAGCCTTTGGCATTTACAAGAACCTGACCGCAAGGCAGCGGTGTACAGCTGAGTGGGAGCCCATCTACTTGGATCAATTAGTCTTCCACTCGTTTTTTCGACTGAGTTTCTAACTCAGATCAAACCCCAACTTGGAGGACCAGCAGACTACTTCGTCAGGCCTCTACCCATTGACCTTCCAGGCATGATTGGATTTTCGGCTTGAGATAAGCCATCCTGTATAGCTCGTTGGATCATGGAGGCACGCAAGCCGTCACACCACGTCAAGGTGTAGTCTCGTTGTGACAGTTGGGGAGCCGTAGTGAAGAACTCACCAGATTATACACTCTGACTGATCAAGCGACAAAGCGATGAGGTCCAGCTTGTTCGTCATCTAATGTTCTGTGAAGTAAAAGAAAGATATATTTATCGTCCATATTCAAAGAGGATGGAAAAACATTACTAACCAATGACCATAGTCATATTGAGTTCATAGAGTCGTATCTTTCATCCAGCTTGAGACAGTCTTAGCTTAGCTTCTTCTTCGTTGTCCCAAACTGAAGAGTTGCTGGAAATGCTGCCTTAAGTGAAGTCGCATCGACTGTCCAGGACATGCTAATCGAGCATTCAGTATTACACTGGTATCCAGTGGCCCTCACTAGTTCTGTATTTGGAAATGGCAACCGATTAGAGATATGGTGTTTTTTCGTCGCATCCGTGTGTGGGCCCACTGAGTGCAGCTCCTCCCCCCTAGGCCAAAGACGATTTCTGCCGAGATGCCAGCCTTCGTGTTTGTTGTTAATGAGTTTATCACCAAACTTGGACGCCCATTCACTGTCCTGGTCGATTACACCAAAACCCGGAACCATCCAGCCCAAATTTATCCAGGCCGCATACTGTTTCCGACGTCGGTTCATCTTGCCCCTCCTTCGCCTTCACAGTTTTGGACCCTGGTTGATTGCATTGCTATCCGTTGCCGCTAACGCGGATCAAACAAAGATTCCCAATCGTTCGGGTTCACTGCCATAGGCTCGAATCTTTCCTTAGTCCCTACTCGCTTTTGTTTGCACCTAGTAGGTGATTTCACCAGCAAGAAAACCACACTTCTTGAACAGTCTACTCTAGACGATATTCATAGACTTCAGTTCCAGTCGGAGCTTTCAGCACGGTTATCATCTTGACAGAATGCCCAATATCCGGGCAAACAGTTGGGGCTGATCATACCATCCCTGTACCTAGTGAAAACTGCCAAGCAGGGCCGTGTGCGACAAGAACCTCTGAAACGATGGACATCCTCGACTTCGGTTGCTCTGTTAGGTCCGCTTCCCCGGATGCTACATACAATGAGACCAGTACATCCCTAAGACGCCAAATGATCAGAGGTGCGAGGAATGACCGCGAGCAGCCCTGGGTTGGAGATCGCAGGAAATGGGGAACGCTGTGGCCGTTAACAAAGGCTGGTGCACGGAAGACGAATGCAAGCGAGCTGATCGGTGAATGCGAAGACGCAGTGATTCATTCTCACAACCGTGGAGCAGAAGACTTCAAGGAGCAGTTTAGTTGGTCTATTTGGACATTACATCTTTCACTTTTGCCTACAAGTAAACCAGTGAGCGTGGAAACTAGTCATCTTACAAAAATGAAGGCCATCGGGCAGATGGGATTTCTGAGAATGCAGAAAGCAAAGAAATCCGTTATGTCCCTCCCATGGAGTGGAAGAAGCCATGTGCAGATGACGTGGCAACGTGGAATGGGAAAATTCACAGCGTACATAGGTCAAGTAGGTGCCTCACGTCTTCGTGGTTTGTGTTTGAAAGATTTGCCAACTAGATGTCTGAAGACATTGTAGTTTAAGGCAGTGAACCCTGAACGGTAGCGATCGCGTTGTCAATTTCCGTCAAATCAGAATGATTGGAAAAGTGCGTTTGTACTGTTAGACTGTGTTCCGTATGTTGGCTGTTAGGATATCATTATTTTTTCCCGCTTGTGTAGATCTGCTCCCCGTTTCCTTTGCATATTCACCTTGCTGTTTAATGCTGAATGATGATGATGATGATGACCAGTTAGCCTGTCTCCGCCCTTCTGTAACGACGATGGAGTTACCAAAGCACAAGGGATCAACGCGAGCAAAGTAATAGACTCCTAATAATTGGTATGAAGCGATGAATGCACCGACTTACAAGAAACATTTTAGATTCACGTAGGATTTAATTTGACAAGTGTGACAATCATACTGCTCGCAGGCATTATCCTCCGCCGACTTTTTAATGCCTGCTGAAGTTGTATGCCTGATAACCATCTAAGTTGTCAACTAGAATCGGGTCGCATTGATTAAATATTTGCTCTGCGACAAATCCCAGAAGATAGACAAACTTTCATAGGCACCCGATCAGCCTTTCTTGATCTGGAAGTGGTGTTCGACTAAGTCAATTATGTAGTTGTTTGGCGCCGGGGCTCATTAAAAGGTGTTCCAGGTAAATTTATTTTAATTAGTCATCCTCTTCATTCAGCCAAAGCAGAATGCATGCATATGGCCATCTGTCACCTGAGCACAAGAAGTGGTATTCATCTGAACTGCCATCCTTCATCCTTCTTTTGAATCTTTTTATTTAGAAGGTTGAGGAGATAAGCATATACTCATGTAAGAATAGTGGCATCGATATTTGCTCATATAGAAACATTTCTGACTTTTAATTTGCGAACGAGGGTGCGTGTTTATGTCGATCGCTTGAACGGTATTACAGTTATCTTTAGGATGCATTTTGTACCTTGGAATTGTCAAACGTTGCCGGAATACCGGAGTGACTCGAGGCCGAACCCTTTTCTCGGAGGGGAGAAAATTAGGTGCTGTGGACAGATTTAGATACCTGGGTTGTCGTATACCGGATGAACTGTCTTTGTGCATACTGAAGACTATATTGGGGTGGACCGATTTGAGGCATCCGTTTTGTGTGTGCGGCATCTGATTATCAAAAATGGTTTAGTCTACAAGGCACCAGTGCCGTTGGTGTTGCTCAACGGCCCCGAAAGATGATCGCTGAAAGCCAGGGATATGGAACGCTTTTGTTGTTCAAACAGCGTTGTCCTCGTACTATTGGCAAAATGTCGTAGGAGAATTTTGTAAGTAACTCAGAAGTTTGGCATGATGCACTGAATCCGGGGGTTCAACCTTTAGAAGAAGCGCCGATGGTGAGTAGATTTAGTTGACTGAATCATGTTCTACACATGTCTACAAGACAGATTCTTTGTATTGTCCGAGGCAGGAAATGGTTGGGAGATGGATGGATTTGGCTAATCGACGAACTGGGATAGGAGTGAAAACGTTGACCAGTTGGCTGACTCTTGTAGGTGAAATTAGATGAAGAGATTAGAGTCCACGAGATCCCTCCACCGGAAAGGACGCTTGGTGATAGTGAATATTATGGTTCAAGGTAGCAGCCAGTAGCGTTCTTGCATTCGAAAGTTCCTCCTAAGCATAATTATTCAACTTGTTGTTTTGAAATCAAGCTTTCATCATTCTTTGTTCACTTTTCTCCTTGAGTAGCTGGTGCTGTGAGGTAGCAATCAAGTTCAAAGCAAGTTGGTGGAAGGTTAGTGGTTGAAAAGTGAAAGGGCACTGTACCAGCGGACAGATGAAGCAAAATTTCTGTATTCCAAGTTTAAGTAATCACCATTTGCGTTTAGTTTTTTGCAATTTGCACTCATCACTAAAGCAACATTACTTTTCTTGCCTCAGCGATTATGGAAATGCCGAAGCGGTTAGCTCACCTGAGATGCTAAAAGCAGCGGTTGTTTTGTAAGTTTAGCTAGTCATACCTTTACTAGTCATAGTAGCAAAGCATGAATAAATATATGCACATGGTGATGTGCCTGAAAAGCCAATAATATCCACTAACCAATTAAGGCATGCGGAAGAAACCCGGGAAGTTATACATGTGGAAGAGTCTTTGTAAACTGCCAAGCAACCACCAGTGCTTTGGAAGAGCTTGAACAGAATAAGAAAACAAGCATAAGCACCACATTTCCGTGATTTGGAAAAAGCCATAGCCCAGGGGTTATTTGAAAGCTGTTCCCAATTGGTAATGAATTTACAGCCTGGATCGTCTAGGCAACAACAAATATGCCCATGTGCCATTCCGGATCCGGTTAGAGGTAGAATTGTGCCCTATTTTTGCCAACAACTGCTGAAATTAAATAACACCGGCTTGGTCCTCTATGTCTATCTCCCATCTTAACAGTTTTACTAAACTTGCCAACACAAACTGTTCGCCTTTATCCGTATTTTCTAACTCTGAGTGATCTCGTTGTTCTGTCTTTCTTTTTAGGGCCTATCGTTTCTGATGAGCGTGAGTTTCTCCCCGAAACAACAGAAGGATGTGAAAATCCGAGTAATGGATTTGTCCACGTCTAGACAAGTTCAGTTAGAATCAAAAATGGCCGATTGGGTACTCGGCAAGGTGAGATGAAAATCTTCAGATAATATTCATTTTCACGTTTCCAGCTTTCCATTTCCATTTGACACCAGCAAAACTGGAAACGGGAGAACAGAGAGGAAATTTCATTTAAGCTACCGATAAGCAATTTGCAATTCAGTCTAATTCCTTTTTTTACCCAATGTTAACCTCTCTACAGGGTGTGATATTCATGCCATCACTTCACTATATAGTTGGAAAATTTTTCTTTAGTTGGGATTGGACTAATCGGATAAAAATATGGGTGGGAAAGGGACTTATGATGTTACATGCATAACCGGAATACACAAGGACGTATTGTGTTAGCCGTTTTGTTGTTGCAAACTTGTTAACGCACGCTTTCCGGACCCTGTATAAGGTCAGGTTGCCAAAATGTCACCACTTGAGCACCGCGGAAGCTGTCGCAATCTGTCTTCACAATCCTCCACTTTGTTCTCAAAAACAATTTGTGGTTGCGCTTCAACTCCCCTGGCCCACCCCCCGTCCCAATGCAAACCCTAGACAACAAAACAATTAACTCAACACGTTCTTGTGTTTCCAGGTTATGCATGTAACACCACAAATCCCTTTCCTATCCATATTTTTATCCGACTGGTCCAATTCTTCCTAAAGTGATTTTTTCCAAATATATAGTAATAGCATGAGTACGAATCACTGAAAACGAGCTTGTTCACTTAATTGTGTTTTCTCAGAGTGTGATACATTAAATGATGATTTCACCTGGACATTCCGCTTTACAAGCTCAAAGTTAGCTCTGATTTTACACTTGATAAGGATTTCGAATTGTTTATCTAGTTGGTACAGAATTCATTCCCGCCACGGCGTCCATAAAGATTAAGAGAAGAAACTCACAATTTACCTTTGGGTTATATCACATGATTTGACGAGATCTTTTTTGGATCCCGTCGCAGGTTATCAGTGATAGTGCGGCGATAGTCGAGTGAATTAAACATCTGCCACGAAAGAAGTCAGTGGTTCGAATGAGATCCGCCAGTTTCTGGTACCTGAGGGCTAGCCACTGTCACCCCAATCCCTTATCGCACCTGACCTACTGGGACCTTATGTGATTCTATGCTACTCCAAGCCTCGAGTTCACGGTTCCCGGTCGCCCAGTCTCACCCTTCCCCACGTGGTAGGTTCTAGTGGCTATAGGGTATTGTTGTTTCACTACATCCATGCGTGAGATTTGTCATAAAAATTGATTTTTAAGCTTCTTTACTGAATCCATATTTCTCCTTCGATTAAGTTATTAGCATTTCGGCAATCACAGCGAAAATGTCTGCACCTCAACCAGAGATATTTGAGACGAAAGAATTCTCAACGCCGAAGTGAAAGGTCATTGCGGTATTTCCTGGGATAGGCTGCATACTACCGTTTTGCGAGAACGTCACGGAAATTGTGATATCCGTAAGCACAACGTATGTTTAAGCAGAAACTAAAGGGGCACCATATGCTGGCGACATTCAGATCACAACTTAGAGGAATTTTCCAGTTATTGGCGGGTGGTTCATCATAATAACATCAGTGGTTCAGATATCAAAGTGGCTCTAGGTCTGACAAGTGGGCTAGCAGAGTGCAGTAAGCCGGAGAATCTCGGGAACATATTCATTTTCATTCTGACTACCGATAATGGTGGGAGTAGTCAATATGAGTAAATATCAGGACCGAATGATGAAGGGAATGTATCGAAAAATCGATGCGCCATGTATTCGTTTTAATTGGGAATGATATAATGTTAATAACACAGTGTTGTTGGTAGATGTAATGCGCCAACTTTTCGACTACCGTGGGTAGTCTTTCTCAAGGCAAGTTTCACAATCAAATGGCTGAGGAACGTTTACATGCCAACTGATGTTCAATAGTCTGTGTTTGTGAATGTGCTTACTTTGAACTGTGGGTCGGGCGAGAGAATAGTTCTCCTTCACGTCATGCGTCGCCTTAGTGGTGGGGTCAACTAGTGTGATGACCTTTGAAATGTTTGTTTCTCAATGATTTTAGGTTTGTCCATATCTCCGGAATCTCTACTCCGTTGTTCTGATTGGTGCATGTGGGATGGGTGCTTATCGCCCGAGCCTCGGCAAATTTACGTTCAGTGCAGGTTTTGAATCCACGTTTGAGTACTTTTGTGTTTTCATAATCTATGTTATGTCCCTCTGCTATTGACATACAGAGCGATGGCGGAATCGCTCTCAAGTTTTGATAAGGTCGCCTTATCCGAAGGTCGGCACTTTCCTTTCCTTCTGTGTTCTGTTATCCGTATCATCAGTTGTCTGCTGGTTTGTCCAATGTATTCCTCTGGACACTCCTTGCAACTGATTTTGTAAATGTGGTTGTCTTGGTCTTGTACACCGACTTGATCTTTAGCCTTTGATAAGTGGCGCTTTAAAGTATTATCCATCCGGAAGAAATTTAAAATGTCAAAGTCACTGAGGGCTCTTCTTATTGCTTCCGAAGTACCCGATCTGTAGGGAATTCCGACCGAGGCCGTTTTCTTTTTCTTTTCTTTCTTTGCCTTGGTTGTTGACATACATGTATTCTGCTCCAAGTAATTACCCTATTGTTTTACTACTATATTTATGGGAGTAAAGATGGGCAGGTATTTCGCCCGTAAATGGTTTTCATTAATAGATATGAAGTCCGTCGGCTGCATGGCACTTAACGACTTTGAACAATTTCCTCAGTGGACGCCAATATTTTTGTTTTTCTTCGAGCCTGCAGTCCCGGTGGACATTTTAAAAAATCTTGTTTTACGCCGCTGGAAAATCGGTTGCATTCGAAAACCTCGTCCATTTCATGAAAGCGACCATGTTTCAGTGGACTGTTCTGATGCTGTCTGTGCTTTTTGATATTTGTGTTGGTCGTGGATCAGATTGTTGATTTCCATGATGTCCGAGGTCAGATTTAATGATAACCCTGTGACTATAAAAGGCCATTGCTAGACACGCACACGTAATAACAATATGATCTCGAAAGCGGCTAAAACGGTTTCGATCTGAACGTTAAGCTCGGTGATTCAAGCCGTAAGAAAACGTTGATCTTTACTTTACGTCTAAGTTTCATTAACACTGATCTACTTCCATCCCTTTTGGTGTAAAATATTTGAAAATAATCGGACTAGTAGTGGTAAACTGGGAAAATGGTAGTACATGTATTAATTTGATACCATTTGAAAAAGTGATAGGGAAATAGAATCATCGATAAATCGAACGATAAGTTGTGAATAAGCAGAGATTTTACCAAAAGTTGGTTAATTCGTTGTATAACGGTTAGGACTGATGTTTGTATTGTAATCTGATCCTATCTAATACAAACGATTCATTGGCCCAGGGCACCAGGTAAACAATATCTCTCGACTGAACAGTTAAATTTTTGTCAAATATAAACATTCGCAGCAAGAGATCAATTCTAATTGTGACAGTCGTAGCCAAGTGACGTCTTTCTCGGCTGAACAGTAAGTAGTAAATTGCTATTACTTTATTTTTATTTAGTTTGGTAATCATCAGTGTCTCGGGTTCCGTCAGTTGGGACTCTCGGGACCGTTCGTACTCATGATTAAGACGGGCGTCACAGCAAACAGTCGCCTAATTATTACTATTAAGATAGAAAAGCTTATACAATATCATCAACGGGAATCGATTTTTTCACTGGGTCAATGTACGTTTATTCAGGTTACTCGAAGAGGGTCCACAACATTGCAATGACAGAAAATTGGCCTTACATCACAGTCATTTGATTTCTTAGATTCAAAATGTGTTCTTCAGATTATTACTTTGTGACTGATTTTCCTCTGTTTCTCGTTCTCTTTTTTTTCTAAGTAGATAGTGTTTTGAGGTGGAAACGAGAACTGTGGAGCGTTTTCGGTATGAAGTTAATGCTTTTGACAAGTGGATTGAATTGACTTGGTTTGACATTTTACTGTGTACACACGTTCAGCTTAGCAATTTGAACACTGCCAATATTTCAACCTATGGTTAAACAATGACATAAAAACTTCAAAGTTTAGAAAACGCTGAGAATGATATTCTTTTATTCATCGTTTTGCCCAGTCCTTTTTTGGAATGGGAGACCCGTGGTTTACCACGCGAAAATGTTCACTCATTTGATTAGAAAAATGTTCACGGTAAGAAGCTGTTTCGTTCGTTAAGTTTGCCCGTTTATTTTATCTACCAACTGTTCTTCACTTTTTATCAAGAAATAAGGGGAGGTCTCGTAGTTGAATTCTTCCAGTTGCTTCAAACACAGCAATGCTTTGACGGACACGTTTTGACTGTAAAATGTTTGTGGAAATTAATTAGTTGAAAATATTCATTTTGTCTATTCATTACCCGTACACATTGACGGCTTGCTTGATAGGATGTAAGCTGTGAAAGGATCAAATAACCATGAAACGATGTCAACTGCATCCACGCAACTGATCACACGTGACTACAAATGAATTAAGATGAAAAGGGTTAAACAATTCACTGAATCGTGCATATATTGAGGAATTTGATTTGCCATATTATATACTGTCTGGCTGTTTACGAACATCAAACGTTGTCTTATTTGGTCTAACTAGAGCAAAGCGCCCTGTTTACGGACGCGTTAGAATCACGTTATTGACAATTACCTAGAACCCTTTGGATGTACTAAAGAGAGACATTTGCTGCTCCATGCCTACTGCATTATGAAGTCATATCTAATATTTGGTAACAAAACTGCCCTAAACAGGCGACAACGAATTTCAAAAGACTTGAGGGAACCAAAGGGGACACAGATCAAAACGCAGAGATAGAGAACAAATCTTCATTCATATTTGTGTCATTCGTCTTTAGGTATACCAGAACTCTAAAATCGTTGATCACTTTTGATAAACTAGGAAATATTGACAGCCTTTTTGTCTTACAAATATGATCTTGGAAGGATTACTCATTAAAACGATCAGCCTGTTATGGTGATTAACCGATTGCTCAGTGTCATTGTCTTTTTATTCTGGGTGACGTGGACATGTGCTGGTTTATCCCGACACTCATTTTTTATCTGTTCGAAAACCGTTCTATTGTATTTCTTCCAGTATAGGAAGGAAATTATGTGCATTTTTGTATGCCCTGTTTGGAGAGAAAGAAAGGAAATAGTGCGAACAATCCGTGGATTACGTTTGTTCCTTTTCTTTGTGAACGGCTGATCTAAAACTATTTGTAAAGATAGGACGCCCGGGACTGTTCACAGACGTGTAATACAAGCTATTTTTTATTCTCAGGGCATACAACTTGGCAATGCGGAAAGCCCCACTGTGACACCAAAGAGTGTGAATCCTTTCAAGATTAAATTTCTCCATTCTGCTAATTCCATACTACTCGCGTTTGAATCGGATACGAAAATGGTACGTTTAGATGCACTAATAATTGGAGATCCCTGTTTCAAGTTAGAATTGCCTAATGAGCCAAACTTAACATCTTGTCAGATAAGGTTGCAAATTCAATAGGACTTAATTAAATTCAAAATAAATAAATAATTTTACTTCACTAAACAATAGTGGTCTTCTAGATTACATTTCAGAGACCGCAAAAATTAGAGGTCCAAATTTCACATCCGCCAGCTACTCTTAGTGGTAGAGAGCTATCCGCTGTCCGGATATCACAGGTGACCTACCTGGTTCTGTGTTTGCCTGATGTTTTGGATTTATTAATGCTGACTGTCCTCATTGGGCTCCCAGATTTTAAAGACCGTGGGGCATACCTCATTCTGTGTTTGCATAATTAATTAATTAGTATGCTCCACTGGTCTTTAAGTGAAATTCCTTATATCGCTTCGCGTAACTAATACAGACGAATGACAGCGCAATCAGATGGCCACTTTGATATGCTCAGCCAAAGATAAAAGCTTGATTATTGAGCGCGTCACCAGGATTCCAGTGTTGATTTGCATTAGATGACGACTAGTCCGGAGTAAACGATAAATACATCATCAACGTGCATCGGGGTCCACAATGTTTGCGACCATTTAGTTTTTACAATCCGAATTCGCATCCACTTACGGTGGTCCATATAAGAGAGCATAAGGGAGAAACAAAGAACATGTGGTCAGTTAACCAACCAAACAGACATGAGAACCGAATTGGGCACATGAAGATGTCACGTAAAAGTGTAGAAAAAAATCCGCATTCGTCATACGGCCTTGAGTCAATTGTGTCGGCTAAGAATAGATAAATAATGCTTCAGTGTGCTGATAGGTACAGTAAAAAGCACCAATCACACTAGTCCCAGTGTCGAGAAATGGGAGACTTAACGGGTCCGATAATCACTCATCGTTCAGACCAAAGCCGTATAGTTCAGTCAGTTCAGAAGTGTGTTATTCTTTGGATGTTTCCATCTCAGTCAAAAGTAGACAAACTTGAGGAATCAGTGGCCACCAAAATCAAAGGTATCTGTTTATTCACAAAAAGCTTACTCTGACTCCTCCAGCTACTTTGAAGACATCCAGCGACGTCAGCTACAGGATTAATATTGACTCTGAAAACCAACAGTCTGGTTTTTGTTTCCTCTCGACCTTTTGAATGGGGCTTACTCGGTCAGCAATTTGTCCGACTGACTACGGTAACTAGCTGACTGAATGACTACCGGGCAGATTTCCAACAGTTCACCGGCATTAGTGCAATAAAACTGCTGTAGTTTGCATAAATATATTTCCTGCTTAGTTTTGTCAGTTCTACCCACTACTAAAACCTACTAACCCTTAGTGCTGTAGTCACTATACTAGGTTTGATTTTTTTTCAGTTATTCAATTGATGATCACCTTTCCTTAATTCTAGATTTTAATTACCTACTAGGCCACAAATGAAAAGAAAATTACCGAAAATTACCTCAGTGTCCATTCCGAAATGCACAGGCAATAGATCGGCCTTATTTTCATGCTATACAAAACCCCACAGTGTACCAAATGAACCGAGCCCGCGTCTAATAGATCATCGTTTGAAGATCTTTGTTAAAATACTGTAAGGTAACTGTTGTGGACTGAGATGGAATCTGTTTTTTTCTACTAACGTCGTTGTATTTAGGACACCTAATTGATGCAAAATACTCCAAAAGATTTCCCCATTTCATGTCGAATCATTTTCCGTCTAAGGAAGTGCAACACTACTTAGATGTCAACGTTTCAAGACATTTTTCTATCTAGCATACTAGGATACTATTATTCCGTTTATTAGTGTCTGTGAAATACAAACTGACATGTTTAAGAAAAACGTGACTGCCAATCTCAGCTGGATTCGAACTCATACAAAGTCGTCCCTGGTGTTGCAGTGTCGTACGTGCATTGCGACCTGAGCCAAAAGGTTATAACGAAAACATTTAGGATATATTACACATAGCTTTAGGTATTTGCACCTGTCAACGTATGCGAAATTTTCCAAACGGCATCAAAAATATTACTTTTATATGAAGTGCACGTTGCGTATCTTACCGGAGGGGGATAGTAAATTTCTAGATGGACTGCTGAATATATAAACAAATGTGCTTTCTTCAAGGACTTGAAGCATTTCAAGTCGTTCTCTGTGGTTACATTTGATTAGTTCTTTGACGTTAACGGTTAAAGGGAACTGACAGTCGGGCCCAGTTCTAATTAGACGATAACCCGCCCAGTAAACAGACGAGTGGATCTAAGTGGAATTTCTATTCTTATACAGATGCAAATATTACAATCATGAGAACAATGTGCTTTGCGATTTGTGCATTACTTATTTCTCATCCTAATAAAATACCGGATATTGACATATTTGTTCCATTTGTCTAATCTACACGAAATTGATGCGCTCACAAAAACCTGAGCTAAAATTCCTCTTATTATTGTTCTTTCACTAATGACTTGTTGCCTCTTAGCCCAGAAATAGCATTCTGATGTTCAGAATCTCTCTGGGCCCATTGGAAGTCCATCCGATTACGGAATTTTTGGTCAAACCTGAATTACAATTGCAACGATTGTCCACGGACGCGGTGTTTTCAATCCAGTTGGGGAACTGTATTAAAAATGTACGTTTCACGATGATCTAAATGACTGTTCTCTTTTGTACCCTGACTAGCCCATACCATGAACAAGAAAATGAGCAAAAATTTCGTTTTAGTGTGGTTTTTATACTTTGATTCCGTGAATATTTGTTCGATGTTTTTATTTTTCAATTGGAATAGGATTGACTCTTATGCTACTTCGTTTACCTAGGTTTGAAGCCTTACGAAGCGAGCGGCGTGTATTCTACGCTAACGGTGCTTAACGAGAGATAACTGTGATACTGTGCCCCTACGTTTTCTCCTTGTTGTGATTTGATAAATCAACCGATTCTTACGTAACTTATTGAGCATAGAATTGTCTAACTTTGTAACTAATCACGCAAATTGGGTCAACTTGCCGCTTTCTAGCAATGCGGCCCAATAGCAGTTTCAGTACCTTTTGAAAGCTTTCGTGAAATGGATATTTGTATTCAAGTTTCGGTACTTTTCTGTCGATATAACTGGGCACACGGGCATCCGTTTAAGACATGAGCCGGTTTAGTCTGTGTTCACGAAGGCTATAAAGTTTCATACAACTGATTAACAAGCCCACTGTAACTCGTTCTATATTTTCTTTGTTTTACGGTTTCTCTTTGGTTAATTTGTTGATCTTTGCGGTATTTTTGTGTTTATAAGTAATTAATGGATTTAAACACATATGCAGACTAAGCAAAATCGGTATAAAATAATACTGACTGCATCGAGTGCATACCGGTTTGCTAGCAAGCTCGCTTTACTTAATCGATAATAGTGGCTAACAATAAGTAATCGGAAGCAGTGAAAAAGGATTAATAAGCTCACGATTTTTTTCGTTGAAAACCTATAGCTAAGGTTCAGTTACTGACACCCTCAATTATTTTAATCGCACTGATAAGCTCATCAATGAGGCTCATGATTTACCCCGGCTAGACTCGAGCAAGGCTCGGGGTACAACGAATCTAGAGGGCACTTCACTCGAGTTGCGCTAATAAATAAAACATTCCAGAATTGATGACCCAGAAAACTGTTGGCTTTCGTCCCATGTTGTTTGAAAGCGGCCTTCTACTTAGTTGTTTGTGCGATTTTCGGGGCACTGCCTCCCACCGAAGCATTTAGGTTATAGAGCAATCTTTCACTCGAGTCCAACTCTTTCACTCTTTCTTTTCAGTCTTGTCACTAAAATGGTCGTGGAGACAGCCCTGTTCTCATGTGGAAAGAGTGGCATCGATATCTGTTTCGAGAGGAACCTGCCTGTTTTGCAATATGCGCAACATGCTTAGTAAAAACCCAAATAGGTTATGAGTTTTTCTCGACTGCGTAAGTGTGTCTGGGATTAGTTTTGGACTTTCGAAGTGTAAAGTGTTGTTGTAGGTCATTTTGGATGAGATAGATGGACTCAGTCACCTGGGTAGTTGCATCTCATCTGGTGGCCGTGTATCGGATAAAGTGTCTTCGCGCATGTAGAAGGCCCGATTGGCATTAATTAATTTGAGATGTCCTTGGCGTTGGTAGGACATCCGAATATTGATGTGAGGTCGAGGCTAGACAGTAGCTTTGTGGTCGGTATTGCTCTGTGGCTCCAAAACATGACCAGGTTGGATTGCAGGAGATCCGCCGGAGCGATGGTTGTGAGCAATATGTGATACTGTTCAGTCCTGCAATCATTGGCACTCCCTTCTGTCTCGTTTTTCAAGTTACTATTTTGTCATCCATCTGCACTATTCCCCATTCCTTTTGAACAAACTATACTGTAACGCAGCAACCAAACCTAGAGCACGTTGGTTTGGGGTTAATGGTTGTGCAAACTGAACACAACTGTATTAGCATACCCGTATGCTAGGCATTTTTGATTACGGATGATTAATTTTTCGCCTGGCTTGGTGACATGCATTTAGCCGTTACGATACAAGTGCGGTAAAATCGGGACTCAGTATTGCATCATTTTAGCCAGTCTATCGCTGTTCCACCTCGCCAAAACCAAAGTTGTCAAACGGAATCGCGTGCAAACGACGTGTGTAATCCGACAAGTGAATTAGTCACAAACAGATGCAATCCACAAAATATTTTACTTACTCATTTTTGAAGAATTTCTAAGCTAGTTTGTTTTGTTACTCAGGGAAATTGAAAAAAATCGCATGATGTTGCTTTGTCCTTCTAATTTATTGCTCGTTTCTATCACATTTTTGTTTTGCGAGTTGCTGTGCGTCTTAAGGACCGCACAACGTGACTCACACTTCTCGGTAGCAGTGATAAAGATGGCTAATAAGTGTCTTGCCACTAAAATTCACATGAAGTGCATCCGGATTTTCGACATCTATTCCATACTCCATTCACGAGGGTAAACAAATTCACAAAAATATTTATGATTGCTCCATCATAGTAATACGAAGTCAATGTATTCGGTTTCTACGATTATTTCCATTAAGGATGCTAACGTCTGCATTTTAGCTTCTGTTTTTCGGGATCATTCCGTCCGCAAAACTGGAAATAAAAACCGAGATAGTTGCCGGATTCAAGTCGTGAATGACATGAAGACCGAAACCCGAAGGAAAGACATTCCGCCTCCTCAATCTCGGACTGTGATATTAACTTGACGTGTGTTTTTCAATATACCCTTATGTTGACAGAATGCCTTGTTCATTTTTTTACTTTGTATTGTCTCAAAATAATAGACCCTTCAGTTACCATAATGTGAGCTTTCAATAGGTCCCTTTTCCGAAGTAGGCATTTTTTCTATCCAAGGACAACTTTTGTTTCTAACAGTGTCGCCAATTTTTCGCTATTAAATTCTACCATCTACTTTGGTTTCTGACGAATATTTTTTGCTGTAAATGACGTAAAACTTTGTTGCTCTGGACGAAATGGACTGGTCGTTTTCTTCACACCTTTTTGGAAAAAGCAATCGGACAGCTTGGTTCTTGTGACAACAGTCAACTTTCGTGTTGCCCAATTTCAAAACTTGAATTTGCAAAACGGAATATGTATTAAGGATCTTCCACTCACAAGTCGTCAATAAAATGTCAGATTTATGAAACTTTAAAGTAGGTAACCGCAATAGCCAGAATCTAACTAATTTCCTAATAGATGAACTAAAATAATGACTAATTTGTCGACGGTTTTAACGCCATCGGAAACGTTTAGAAGACCATATTCACTCAACAGGCACGAACACAGCATGAATAAACGTTCTCCGGAGCGTATTTGACGTACAGCGGCACCAAAGTGGACAATTACACAGGGATTTATGTGTAGGCAAAACATCAATCTTCGCAATCAAAAGCAAGCGAATAACGATTTTGAAAAGCTCATCGGCTGTGATCTATTTCATTAAACCGTTTACCTTTAAATCTGCCTTGAAAATGGTTACTCAAAGCAACCATAACGTCGGCTTCTTACGAACACCCTCAGTGACGGTGCATTTTCATGTTTCAGGTAGTTCAAGAAAGAGAAATTAGGCTAATTATTTTGCCAATCCGAAACTATATGACCGACGCTGATGGGACATTTTCTAGCAACTAACATTCTACTTGAAAACCTAATGCAGAATTGCGATTTGGCAAAAGTACTGGTTACGTTAAAGGGCTGAACTTTTTGCCCTCTTGGTGGATGGAAATTGCATAACACTGAGTACCGAAATTTAATTACCTTGGTTAAATTATTTACGGCAGTCTGGTTAAACTAGTCAACATTCGCAAACTTCTTTGCTTTCTCCCAATTCTATATGAATGAATCATGCAAAAATCATTCTAAGATTTCCAAAGTTTAGTTGCGTCGTATTTCAGGCTGATTACGCCCAGACAAGATGGTTGACAATTAAAAAACACTGGATAATAATCGAATTGCACCCTAGTACGAGAGAATTTACAAATTCGGAACACCACTGACTGTGTGTTTGACCGAACGAAATGCCGAAGTTTACAAAACACGGATGCGTTAGGGCAGGCGCAAAAATTAAAATAGAAGTGCACCTTTTATCGCTGTAACTTGATGGAAGTTAGGTGATCCGCATTTCAGTACCAGTACAAATTTGTCTCGTTCTAAATAGTCGCATAATGACATCAGGGTCAACGTCTTTCTGACTTATTTGTGCCAATCAACAGATTATATTTCAATTTCCAAAGTGACATCATTTGTGCAACGTTTATTAAATCTTTTGAGTAGGATGTAATGCTTTCATATAAAAAATTCATATTGGCCTAATGATGGGTTTACATAACTATATACATACGATATATGCACTAATGTAAGTCTACTTATGTGGTTGCATGCAATTTGAATCCCAGCTTCATGAATGTCGAAATAGCTGTTTATCACTTCGTGCTTAAGCTTTGCATAGTTCTATTTGGTATGTGGAAAAATCGAACAAATGTAAGCTTAGCCACGTGTTCGTTACTGGTATTATTTGACAATGCATTGAGTGCCTAAGAGTATTTATTGATGCTGTCAGAAAGAAAAACTCATTCCTCATTTCCGGGTTTCGAATGTTCAATCGGCCTAACAAATTATGGTGCTTCAATAGTGAGTTTCACATGGTTACGCAATTGACTCACGCAAACGACGACATCTGAAGTAACACACTCAACCAGTGTCCGATGCGTAGCGCATTCGGTTGCTGAACACTTGAAAAATCCCGTTGCTTGCTTCTGTTTGCAAATAACATATATGACCAGACCTTCCTGATTACCAAGACCATCATCCGCGCAAACGTACTTTTAGTTTAGCTATTGGATCCTTAAAATAATGACCAAAGATTGGACATACGAATAAACAGATCATAAGGCCGCTGTCAGTGGGAGATTTTGTAGCGAAATTGTTTACGCTCAAACCAAAGACGACCGGCGTTTTCATGTCAGAACATATATCTGCATATTTATATTCCTCTAGTTCTTTCTTATTGGGAGACCCAGTATTTGCTACAGATCGTCTCCACACATGTTAGGCTATCTTTCGCGGTACGTAGCATATCACGGTTTCCGTGATTAACATTCATTCATAAGCAACACCTAAAGTAATCTGGCAAGAACACGGAAAGGCATAAATAGGATAATAGATATACTCCAGTTTGTGTGCAGAATGCCACTAGGAAGGGTGGAGCACGTAATGCGCATGATCAGAGTCTCGTGATTCCATACGCGGTATATCACGATTTTTATTGTTTTGCTCATCACTCCATTTCCTACTGGGCTGACTGTTGGCCCATCAAGATTGACGCCATTTCTGAAGTAAGTGGATTTCAAAGAGCAGAAGTATTGGCCGTAACTTCCCAAAGGAACCGAATCACTAACGACAATTCTGCATAGCGTACTGACAAAGTTGTACTGAGCAACCTGCATTCAAAAATCAGTGCCAAACAAGATAATCACCTTGGAATGTAAATAGAAAAGCGTTATTACTCAACTATATCTAAATGCAAAATAATGAATTATCCTCAGTATTGAGCTTTCATCCTTATACATACAAAACAAGGACAATACTTTCGGCAGTGGCGTACAATGGAGTGACACCAAACGTAAATTCTTCCTTTTTGTATGATCAAATAGACAAGGTTTTGAGCGAAACAGTCAAACCAAAACTCAGTATCGCGGCTGTTGGGGTGACCAGGCAAGAGGATGCGAACAGCCTAAAAGGTGGGAGTCAAATAACGACGGTATTAAGGGGCTTCAAAGTTTCACAGTGAAAAGAAATGAAGTATGACTAGGCCCAGCAGTTATACAAAGATCCCAAATTCATAGAAACGCGAGAAAAATAAAAAGGATGCCAGAGCTCAAACGACAGAGAAGTGTAGACGTGGAGATGATCAGGCCTCATTGTACAGAATGCTTTACCAAAACACTTGAACGAGTTGCTAATAACTGAAACTTGGCGTTAGGACCTTTGCTATCCGCTCGATTCCACAAGATCGCAAATGTTGTTGGTCCATGTGCAAAACTCCTAGGTGGTTTCCGCCAACTGGGCAATACGATTTTGACTGCGGAGGGCTGAATTTCATGCTCCCTTAGCACTACCTGGTGTTCATTCCGACTTAGACTTAGCATGTACCGACGGAAACTCGTTTTTTAATAAGCGTGTATCTTCCTTGAGCGCAATTTTTTGAATTTAGTCAGTTCGCACGTGGGGATACTTATCATCCTTCTTAGGTTTCTGTGGGCATTTTATAAGGTGCAGCAAAACAGGACGATACATGCTTCATGTATTCATACGTTATTAGATGTACTGGTGATGAGTTTTCCCAGATTACCCTTGATGCTGTGCGACGATTGACTTAGGCCCTTATGTGGTAGTAAATAACTGAATTGGGGACCACCTTTTCCGACGCAACTACTCGATTGAGCTTCTTCCCCTTCTATTGATTTTTTCGGCTTGTAGTAACTAGTCATCTGTTTCTGTTGCTTTCGAGGAGCCACTTACAATAAGTTACGCACTGACGAAAGTGGATAAAAAAGTATAAAGATTCGATTTGCTTTCCGCTTTGCGCTTTTGTGACTCATTTTTGAAACCTTTTGGTTATTTTCATTCTTTTAGTCGGATTACGAGACATTTTGAAGCCACTTGGTCTTACCATTGCTAACAGCAAATGTAAATATTTTTTCGAAAGTTTTAAGTTATGATACAGGGATCTCAGAAAGATTTTAGACGGAAAGAACACGGCTGATTCTGTGATCGTCGTGGAAGAGCTGCCTACTTGATTATAAAATCTCTGCCATTTCCTCAAGTGCCATGTCTTCAGAAAGACTTGTGGGTAAAATCGGTGTTAAGTAAGAGGCAGCAGCTGAGGGAGGTTTGTGACATATGGGAAAGAGTGGCAGTAAGTTTGGACAAGACAGTTATGGGCAATGAAAGTTGAGAAATTGTTGGCGAGACCTGGGCAGCCGGGGGTCCGTGATGGGTGGGAGATGTTAGCCTTAGGGCCTGGGAGAGAGAGCTTCCTGGGAGGAATAATTGGCTGCGATCCTCTTCCATTTCAACGCCTGGAAAATGGAGACGACTGGTCTGCGTAGGTATTGAGAGTTTTTATATGGTCGTGGTAGACGGTTATGGGGACACTTAGTAAAAAGACTAAGGGGATTGCGAGCAGTTGGTGTTTGGAACACCACTGGGGTTATGAGAATGGTGTTTGTTATACTCCCAATGGAGGAGCCCCAGGAGAGTGACAGATTCTTTGAGGTTTTATGAGGGTTCTTATATGAGCGCTTGGGAGATGGCTGGATGCTGAACCCCGAGGGTGACATATTAGGGTGGTATAAGAGAGTAGGCACTGGAGTAGCACAGAGGCAAATCCGGTTTGGGTGACAGTGACAAGTTTGTAGACAACGGAGTTGAAGGAGGCGGATCTGCATGCCTTTGAAGGAATAGGGATTTTGCCTCTAGAATTTGAAGCTGTAGGAGTTGACTGAGTGAAAAGCTGCTCGGTAGTCTTTTTGGGTAATCTACTGGCATACCGGGGCCACTCGTGAGGGAATAGATTAAGGGGCCAGATCCATGATTTGAGGTACCTTGAGGTAGAACTAGGTGGTGTCTTCGGCTCGGTGATTGGGTAGGATGGAGTGTAATGGTCAGATCAAGGTCCAGTGCAAGCGATTGTGTTGCGGGATCCCGGGCGGAGTCACTTCTGAATCACTTGTGACGCCCTGGCTGGTGAGAGTGGAAGAGATTGGGGGCCGCAGACACAGGAGTGCTACACGATTCATTTTGGATCCGCGGGAGACCTCCTTTGCAGGGGTGTTTCACGGTTAATATTTTGATCCTTGTGTGTAGGTTTTTCTGGCAAAATTGTGACAGTTATCTGTAAGCTATTTAGCCGCAACTTCATCTGTAAAATGCAAACGTAAAGGAATAATGATTGCATTGCGTTTTCTTTCCTAATCCGATGCATAGGAACCTGTGGTGAGCCATGTAACAAGCCTTGAGAATGCATTACCTCACCATTTCAAGGGCTTGTGATCGGGAACACAAATGCATTCTTATATGCTGCCAAACGTTTTCGGACTTCGGCGACGGTTGAGTCCTCAAAGCGACCTAGGGATATTAAGCTTTAATGGGCATGTAGCTCGAGGGTTCCGTACCACTGATCACTGAGGATATCGGCAAATGTCTGTCTTCCAGGGACTGAAACTTCTTCCAGGATTTTGTTACCCTTGACCCAAAGTAGGCGGTTGTTGCGCGCCACCTGTTATGAGTCACCAAACGTAGGTGGTTTCGCCTGGTTTGGCGTGTTGCTGCCGTCTGTTTTTGAGTGCCAGGTTGTTCATTTTCTTGCAAAAGCCATGGGACGTCTGGAGACGGATTTACGGAGAGGCGCTGTGGAAAACATCTTAGATAAGGCCGGAGGAGTTATCAGTGACAAATGAGAGACTTCGCAGGGGGTCGCTTGATCAGCAGTACGCTGACCGCCCAGCACGGTGTATGCTCGCACGTTGCTCACGCAGGCCCAGCTTGCGCACTCTTATCAAAATGCACTCCACTTGCTACAGCTTCCGACTGTCCTTTGCTAGTACCGATCAAGTGTCAGGGTTGTCAGTATCGCAATCCTACGGTGCTGCTTAAGGGTGACACACAAGTGGTCACATCGATTCAGGACAAGCAAACATAATACCAGATCCGGGCTAAGACAGTCTATCTCCTAACTTAACTCCCAAACGGGGTTTGCTTTTAGCATGGAAACCGTGGCTAGACGCGTCCGCACTAGGCCGTACTTGAGAGCAGACCGGTTATGCTCAGTACTAAAACAGCGATTTACACCATATTTTTTTTGAATTTGTTGCTGAGCAAGATTCACCTTTGGATGTTTCGAGAAATCTTGCATTTTCTATTTAGTTATCAACGCTGGATACAAGGCCAAATTGGATAGTAAGTACCTAAATTGTTTGTTGCATGATCTAAGAAACGTTGAAGAATATTTAAAGGTAATAATTGCATATAGGGTCTAATCAGCACTCCTGCTGCGGTTGCAAATAGATCAGGAGAGGCCGTGGTGTATCGCAGAAATTTGTATCTAGGCCCGGATATCCCAAGACTACCGCTGGAATCACATTTACATCTGAATCGTTTTGCCGATTCATTACGCCGCCGCCTGAGACTTATTGCTAGTGGATGCCTAAATGTTGGCACCATGCATCGCAATGCCGATACTTACCCCAGCGCTAACATAATCCGTGTAAGAAAATAATAACAATAATAATGTACATTTCTCTATTTGCGATAGGCATGTGTAGGGCCAGATCAAATTTTCACATGGATGAGGCGGAGGAAACGTGTATAATGGAAATCAGGAGGAATAGGGGGATATATGTTACGCTGGACAACTCGGGAGGCTCAGTCAGAATTTGCCAAGCAATATGCAGTGCTTAAGTATGGAAGACAAAATTCAAAATTGCACAAACTGTTTTGCAAGATTTTATATGGTTTGCTGTAACTGTGAGTGAGCAACGCAGTGCAAGTCATTTCCTGTTTAAGTGCGCTAAATTTGCTTGTCGCAGGCGCAACGCTTGAGAGGAGCTCGATGATGGATGTCGAGATACGGCCGGAGGCGCAAACGTCAAGGTCGTTTTGTAATGGTTAGGCTGAGGAGGTGGAGATCAACATGGATGTGATAATTGGGTGGAAATTGATCAAATGCAAGAGGAAAGTTTTCCAACCATTAATAAAGGAATCAGAATTTAACGGCAATGAAGAGCCGGTAGTATGCTGAAAAAGGCGGAGGAATACTCCCAAGTCTGCTGAACAAACTGGAAAACATGTTTTTGTAAAATATTTTGCAGAGGTAGAAGGTGGAATTCTCAGGATTGCCGATTTCATCCTCATTTTTGTTGTCGCAGTTTTGGTCTTACGTGTGGGGAGCTTGAGGTGGCACACAAGGCATTCCAGCGGAAACAGTAATTGTGTTTTTGACCACTCTTAAAAATCCGCCTGCGTTGGAGTATCCAAGGGGATGAGCGATGCGGTTTTGGTTGAACGGACCAGTCATAGAGCCCCAGGTCTGGCTAGCAGCGTCCCAGCAAGATCGAAAGTCGAGCGGATTTGGAGTTGCATTTACGGTGGTGGAACTGGCAGCAGCGCATATAGCTTGGGTGCGGAATTTGAATCAAAAAATGAGAGACGCAGTCTGGCTTGGGTGCCAGCTTGGGCTGATTACTGAACGATGGTGAAAAAGAGACATCATTCGACCTAAGGTTGATTATTAATAGGGAACTCATTTGGTAGGATGACCAGGGTAGCACTGAGATCAGCTTACCATTAGGACGCGATGTAATTCAGCTACAAACAAGTTGGTAACCACTCCGGAGTACCACTGTAGATTTTTTGACAGTTGTCATAGTCAGTATGCTCTGCGCTGCTGACCTAATACAGAGAATGAAACTGTAAATGGGGAGTTATGGAGGCCGATGAGGGAGAGGAAAGTGTTCCAACTGAGAGGTTATGGTGAGTGGCGAAAAAACATAAATAGGTAAATAAAAGGACCGACGAGTAAGGGGGTGAAAGGGAAAGGGGGGAAACATCCGTAGGCCTGCACGTCTGCCAGTTGGAAACATTGGGCATGGTGTGTCAAGGGTAGATTCTTCTTTAAAATGGTTACGACTATTCCATCTACCCGGCGATCCGCGAGGGTTAATCTCCGGTGTTGGCCATATTACGCTAGTATACTAGGTTCTCTCGCCCTCAGATGGAGTGTTATAGGAATCAGAAGCCCAAGCATTGGCCAAGCATAGTACTCTTGGGTCGGCAATCGAAGTCGGTCGTCAAATGCAAGCTGATTTCACACTGCTGAATCACTTCAGCCAACGTTACGGGCGTCTTCCGATGTTGGACAAGTTTATCCCCAATGTGGCTGTGACATTTGACCTAATGAGGGTTAGTTTGGACGATGTGGCCGCTTTATTCTGTTATTAGTTATCATCAACTCCTTGGACGGTCACATACCGCTTCTCAAATATCGTGGGTACTCGCTGTATTTCTATACCACAAATTGCGATTAGTACAGAGCAGTATCTTTTTAAAGCCCCTTGAGACCATATTTGACACAGTCCAAAACAAAATCAGCTCCGAATTTGTACGGTACTAATTACAATAAGCTAATCAGAGGTACACTAACTAAATTTCAACAATGTTCCTTTTGGTCTTCTACACTTCCAGTTGTAACATTGAATCGCGTCAACGACGTTGCAGCAAGTATTAGAAAGAGGCTTGGGTGACCAAAAGGTGCCAAACAAAGGACAGCTAACAGCACGTCACGTTCGAAGCAATGATGTGAGTTCGAGAGAAAAACTCGTATGACATGCGAATGATCCATTGCTCGGTAGTACATGCTCTATGCCAGGAACATAAGTTCAGTTTAGAACGCGCAGTAAGACGAATCGATACGATAAAATAGTAACTTCTGTGAGTTCCAAAACGGTCGCTTGACTTTTGGTGAATGGCGAGTGTGATCTCTTTGTGTATTTCGTAAGCCGCCTATGGTTGGTTTAGAATTGGAGTTTAGCCATCTTTCTTTGACTGATTATCCACGATCAGTCAACTCGATGGTGAGCGTCAGGAATTCACCTTATTATCTGTGCCTCGGCAAGACGGTTAATTGGATTTCTTCAGCAGGGACCTTTTAGATGTGGTCATTTGGAAACCACTCAAGAGGCGTTCTCGGCAAGTAGCTATATTTGATTATTTCATTAATGTAATGTGTTGTCATAAGACAAGTGAGACACGTGCTGTCAAGAATTTTAGGATAGAATTAGACAGGAAGTGGTGTTAGGTGAGTAAGTATGTTGCTTTTTACATTGCAAACCGTAGAACGGTCGTCCTCTTGTCCAGGAATGAGACGATTTTTTATTTTCCTACCACTCCTTTACCAAGAAATATTTATGGACGGATCGCCAAGAATAAAGAGAAGAAACCAGTTGCAGATAGGTAAGAGAAAAATGTGACGCATTCACCAACAGTGCCGAACTGCCTAATAAAAGCCGAGAAAAGCAACCCCGAAGCATAAAACAAGTATGCCCAATCCAAGGAAGCTTTGCGAAAGGACACGATGCAGTGAAAAAGAACTGGGGAATTAGACCGACCAGCAGCCGGGGGAAGGCCGAATGTCTGCTGGAATTTTTCCAGGCAGCATACAGTCGGGATAGAGGGGCACATTGGCAAACACTACGTCCGATCACTTCTTTGGTGAGGATACAGGACGGGGCGACCACGGAAATGGTACTGTGGGTCGGCCTGACAAAATTGACGTGTCGAGATCGCAGGGACTGACGTAGAAGGCCTGGTGAGACTTCTCATTCAGCTCTTCCAAGGATTTCTGGACGTAGATCAGTTTCTCACAGACAGCCATATCGGTGCATAAAGGCTTGGACACAAATATCTTTGGGACAACATGATTTGTGAAACAAACATTCTTGTCTGGTCAACTCAATTAGGTTTCTAAAGGAAGACAAGCGTGGAACGGATACAGCATAAGAGTAGACCTCTGATGCAGTACTTTCAGTGGGCTCTTGATCCCATGAACTACTGGCTCTTTGGCCAGAAATCGAAGGCTTTCGGGGTAAATTCTAAGACAAAACCGGATGGCACAAAGTCTGAAGGGTAACTATTTCGGGGTGAGGGTCGAGGGTGTCTATAAGACAGACGATTGCTATACAGCGGGGTGCCTTTGCGGTGTGTCTTAGGAACGCGGCTCTACCTGGTTTATGTCAGCGTCATAACATATGAGATCGATGATCCGCGTCTCACGGTTGCTGAAAAAGAACAAAGTATTAGGGACAGCAAACAGTGGGACCGTCCGGAGAGACATGGATATGGTTCACCAAAAGCTGGTAAGATGGTGCCTAACGCTGAACTTGAGCAACTGCCGGCGGCCCATAGAAGTAGCTTATCTCGCTCTCCACATGGGTCCAACTAGGCATCAAGTCCCGCCGAAGCAAACACAATAAGCAAGGGACCTCGGAATTGTGGTCGGTGCGGACCTTCAACCTAGCGTGCGGTCAGGAAGGTATGATGTGCTTAAAGCCAAATTAGAAGGACTGTGTGATCTAGAAGACCTAAATTTCTTCTGCTGCCTTTCAGGGCATTTTTCGGGCGCACTTGATATGCTGTGTTCAGGCATGGAGACCCCATTTGGTAAAAGAGGAAAATGCTGGAACAGGTTAGACAGGTTTTACACGCCGATCTGGACTCTCGATGCATATGGGATATGAGCAGGGGCTTGGAGCGCCTGACCTGTATTCCTTGGAAAAACGTAAGGGGAAGAAGTGGCCTAATACAGGCGTTTAAGATCATTAAGGATCCGGCCGAGATACGGCGTCACGGGAGGCCCCGCTCCAGATAGGGGAAAAGCGCACTAAGAGGGGAGGATATAGTAAAAGCGAAGGGGAAAATAGTTGTGCGAGAGCGTGTAACCACGGGTTTGAGAAGCAAATCGCCTGCCACACCAGTGGTGAATGACTGAAGCAAGCTACCAGAGGAAGTCGTCGAGGTGGGATCAGTGCGCAAATTCAAAGGGCGACTAGATAGTGCAAGGCCAGCTGTGCTTGGAAAGGACAATGTGTGGGTTTTAGGGCGAAAAGGCGATCGGAAGGAAAGCATTTCATGAAATTTTTCTCCTCTTAGAGGCGGTATAAATGAGAGTTGAAGTCACACACAAGTTCACATTTTCACCCTAGGATCTGAAAAGCGCTCCCAACCTCATGTTGCTGAAACATCGCTTGCTCCGAGGAGTTCTCTGTGTAAGAACCTGGGCCAACGGACATCTCACCCTGTAGTCCTGTGATGGAACTGGGACCGGAACTGGAAAGATACATTAGACGGTAGGGTGTGGACAGCACTTCTCCGGATTTCCGGTTCGCGCTAGGCTTGACTCCGGGGTTTCACTTTTTCACTAATATCTGCATGGGGTGTTCGTAATCAATTTTTCAATACAGAATTTTCGTTTTATTATTAGATTGGGCAACGAGGTGTAATCTTTAATTAGATTTGAGCGAATCTGTTCAGCCTACGAAAGGTGGTCACTTGTGCAAACAATAAAAGGCTGTCAACTCTCTCGTGATACTTCAGAATTAGCTGTTATTTTCTTCGATTTTGTGTTCAGTTTGTTTTCCCGTCTTGGCTGAACATGAATTTTGCAAAAATCGACCGTGTAGGTCGAACTTGCTGCCGACCGGTGCGCGTTAGGAGGATGTCATGGAATACGATGGCCTCATGGACGTAATATTTGTAGACTTCAGCAAGGTAACCGAAAAGGCGTCTCATAGTCGGTTCCTGTTAAAGCTCAATACCTACCGGCTTCCAAATGCGCTGCTTGTTTCGAAGACGGAAGGCCACCCCGAACCTATCTTTCGGATTATGATGCTGAGGTTGACAAAGCACCTTCCAGTTGACAGAAAGGAAAAGAGCCGAGTAAACACTCAGATAGGAGAAATGTACTGCACATATGGCGATGCCGAAGCAGCACCGACACAACAATACACGCGCATACAAACCATGGCAGAGTGATGCCGAGTGGTCCGAACGATTCGAAACCGAGAGCTTTCAGAAAGTGTAGCGCAAAAGAAAACGTACAAATATCTTGTGAGATAAAACAATCCCAGCCAAACAAGCGTCACATAATGGATACCAAGCGTCAAAGTGGGTCTTAGCTAAGATGGTATTCGAGAGTAATCCATTTTCTCCGAAAGATCCCATTACTTCGATGGATTGCCGATTTCCTAAAAACGAAAACATCTATGAGAGTTGCACTGTCCTGTTCAAGCCTGCAATTTTCTAGTTGGCATTCCGCAGGGTTCTGTCCTCAGGCCACTGTTATTTCTAGTGCGCATCCATAGGTTGGCGTCCGCGTTCTAGTCACCTTGCTTACCAAGTCGGATGCAGATAAGGCGATTTTTCAGTGCGATCTTGGGTTACTGTCTCGGTGCGCTACTTTATAATAACTACCCACCGAAGTGTCTTGATGCACACGCATGCAATTCGACATGAAGGAGTCTGATGCAGTTTGCCATTTTGGCAAAAGTCCGCTGTATATAGCTCCACGTACATGAAACCTTGTGGTAGTGGCTGCCCTATTCCTAGAGATAAATGGAGATACAGACAGAATCCGTGCTTCAAAAAGATCAAACGCAGGCTAAATCCAGAACTGCTGCGAGACTTCCCGCTGATGGTCCATTTTAGTATGCGGGAACATCTCTGGCACTAGCGATTCGCCAATCAGCTGGGATTCCTTTGGTTGTAGAAAACGGTGATGCTCATTTTATGTACTGTTTTGACGCACACTTGGAGCCATTGTGGCTGATGACTTTCCACACAGTCAAAATGGGAAGGTTTACGTTAGGTTGTTTCTTAGGCTTATTAAAATAAAGGGAAAGGGAGGATCTTGATGGCGGAAAGCTGGACCTTGGTTCACGTGCCGACGTTTATATAACCTTTACCTGGATGGAAAATAATTGCCAGTGTCTAATTAGATGCTTGTAAACGTGGTCACCGTCTTTACTAGCTAGAGTAATGAACTGGTTTGGACTGGGATGGATGAACTTGCATTTGTTCTCTGGTGGTTCATATAACCTCTATCCGGAGTGCACGCAGCATTGTAATATCAACCTTAAGCATCGAAATTTGTCCTTGCATTAGATGAAGGCACTGTTAGAATGTGGTAGCCTTACTCTGAACTTATTCGGAAAATCTATTCTCGATCGACAGGCTTAGCCGAATAAGAATGATTTGTCATTGGAAGTGGTAAGGACAGTCCTCAGGAGGATTACTCGCTGCTCACTGATTTTGGGTTTGAGGGAATTGAGTGAATGTCTCAGCATGTGAACAAACCTCAACTGGCCGGTGACAAGAGCTGAGCGCAACTGTGATTCCACTTGGTGATGTCGATGTGGTCACTGGCTTACATCGCTTCCAGTCGCCTGTATGATAGTCGGCTCTCTTTAAGTTATCTGAATGGTTGTTTCCCGATAGTAACCTTTTACATGCCCAAAGCATGGGTGGAGTGGAGAGGACATGTCCCATAACCACTAGGGCCCACCGTAAGAGGGGATGGGAGAGACCGGCAATCCTGACCCTGAAACTTGTTTCCATATGAATGCAAATTTCATGAAATAATTCATTTTATGATATCTCTCAACTCACCATTAAAGAACCATGGAACTACTGTACAGTTGTTTCATCCTTGTTAGGAATCATCAATGAATTTATCGCCTCAAGAATGAATTTACCAGACACATATTCTCATACGCCAAGCCCTTCACCCCAGGAGTGGCTGAAATAAGCTACTGGTTAAATTGGCCGATATAGAACCACTGTGTGAATTCAACAGCAGCCTAGGTAATTTGTGGTTGTCTGTGCTTTTGTTAGATAGTGT
>LUCM01010769.1:39421-71695 GCA_008360955.1 Fasciolopsis buskii | reverse complement strand
CACTCTCCGACAGATACTCGAAACGCGCCACACGCATCGGCGCCCTACGATCGTAGTCTCCCTCGACTTGAGAGGTGCTTTCGACTCCGTGGATCGACCAACACTAATCAGTGTTCTCCACCGGAGGGGTATGCCAACGAAGTTTGTGATCCTGTTGCGTGTATTGTACTCGCATACCTATGGTCGCGTTAGGGTATACGGTGAACTGTCACGCTTATTTGAAACGACTAGTGGCGTTTCGCAAGGGCGTCCTATCTCTCTATTCGTGGTCACATTCATCATGGACGAGGTGATGGAAGATGCTTTAGGTCTCCGGGATGTAGGAGTCGAACTGTGGGAAGTGGTGGGAAGCTATATGACCTAGATTACGGAAATGACGTTGTGTGCATTGTCGAGTCTGTGGACCATGCACAATGGGCACTAGATAGACTGTCGAGATCGGTTGCTCGGTTTAGCATGTAGTTTGCACCTTCAGAATGCAAAGTGTTGTTGGACTATTGGACGACGAATAGGTAAGGGAAAGCGGTAAGTGAAAGACGAATTTTAGTCTGCAAGCTGGTTTTATTGAGTCCGCAGCGTCCATCTTATGTAACGGAAGGCTGTCCTGATAGCATTGACGCGTAATGCCTCCTTCGTCTCCTTACGCTGGTTATTGGAAATCTGAGTTAGGTTCAGGTTCTTGATCGAAACCACGTTTTCAATTCGTCACCTGTTGATGAAATTCTGTGGAATTGTGAGATCTGAATTGATTATGAAGTACTTGGATTTTGTTAGATTCACTTCCACGCCGATGAACTTCGCAAATTTGGAATCGATCGGGAATTGGTTGAAACGTCGCCGGGGTGTTTCTCAGCTTTGTAAGGTAATCGATTATCTCATCCGACTGAGTGGGGTATTTAAGAGAATTGGCGATTAACGGAAACAAAGGCATCTCGGAAGTCGATGAGGCAAACTCCTGTTGCCCGCTAAAACTCATGGACTTGATCCAGTGTTCGGCACGGTTTAAGCGTTCGGTTTCTTCCAAGACAAAAATCTTACTACTTCGGGCGAATGCATCGGTCTTTCTCCTCGATGGTGCAGCTTACAACACTACATCAGCGACATCAGTCAAGCTAGTCTTGCATACCGGATTATTTCCTTTCTTGGAAGTGAATGGCAGAATAGACATGCCGCAGTCGAATTGGAATGCTTCATGTCACCAAAATGAACCGAAAGGTGTACATGATCTCTTAATCAGTAAAAATAAGCCGGCTTTATAGATTTATGGAGATGCTACCTTCCCCGGTGGCCTTTCTGTTTTTCAATTTTGTTAATAACATTGATTTCAATACTACTTGATGGGTCGCAGATAATTTCGCCCTGAACCAAAAAGTTTAATATCTTCATGAAATAATTCACCATGTGATATCATCGCTCAACTCACCGTAAAGAAACCATGGAAGCACTGTACAGCTGTTTCATCCTTGCTAGGAATGATGCGCAGTGCATATGGACCGTGCCCGAACTGGGACGCGAACCCAGTCGAACGCCTTGGCCATTACGCTACCGGGAAGGCTCTGAACGGTTTGTTGAACTTCACCAAAGATGAAACAGCTGTACAGTTTGCTTCCATGGTTTCTTTACGGTGAGTTGAGCGATGATATCACGTGGTGAATTATTTCATGAAAACATTCAATCTCCTACTACTAATATGTACCAAGCTTAATATCTGTTAGTCTCTCGAGTGCTTTATATACTTGTTGAACAGTTGATTGAAGTGATTAACTCAGCTGCACAATGAGTAATTGTTTTTTCCCAAAAGACTGGTGGATCTCGAGTGAGACATGACATGCTACGTAATGATCACTTTCTCTGATCAATTTTTAGACCAGTAGAAATTTTTCGAATATCTGTCAAAAATCTTGGTAATATACCCCCGATTTGAACTCATTTACATGGTTGCATGTGCGGAATTACAAACCACATCATCGATATTAGATGAAAACTGCGGTCTTGTCAGTGGCAATTTCCTCCTGTAAAACGTTTTTCTGAACAACGTTCTTTCGTGCGCTCATCAGCAAAAGTAATCGGCCATCGAAATGGAATACACGCAATTTCGCCGCTGCAGGTAGAGCCAGCGCATGCATTTTTTTGTTCCGTGTTTAGTACACGTTCCAAATCGACTAAGATTTTTCTGAAGCCTACCAAAACATTTACTTACCACATGCTCCTGTTGTATATCAGGGAAGAATTTCTCATAAATTTTTAGTTGTTTTTATGATAAGAAATAGTTTTTTGTCTTCAACTGTAAATATTTTTTGCCCTCAAAATGTGTTCTGACCTATCCCTTTTCTTAAAGTACCACAAAACTGATGACTTTATTTTCACCACATCTTTACGCACGGTTTGCTGAAAAGTCCAAAGTCGGCAATTGGTTTTAATCGGACTCCTATCCTCCTCAACCGAAGCGTGAAAAAAATACTAATGCCACATACCTGCCGGATTGTCACACTGCGACGGTTTCATGAAGCGCGTGGAAGTAATTTTCAGTTCACTGCTCACGTTTGTGCTGGTTAAAACCTCGTTTGTAGGGAATTTGGCTGCCTATCATTGGCAATTAACAAGAAATTTCCCAGGCACTAAGGAAATATTCAGGGGTTTCTGATCGCTGAGCTTGGCGTTTAGATCGCAAATCTTTCATTATCAGACGAGCTGACATCATCTGGCGATGAAATGTTTTCGATCGAGACGCCAAGCTCGGCAATCAGAGCCCTGTGAAAACAAACGACGTGACCTACGACCAACACAAATTTTCAAATCCATTGAGCTTAAAGAAGTATCTTTTACGCGTTTACTGCAGCACAACTTTGATTACTGTACTGCACAAACAAGGTACCTGTGTTGACTGGTGGATTTATTAAAACTAGGATAAATCATCACGTCTTTCTCACCATTTACATGTTTACATTTTTCGACAGATCTTCTATTTCTCCTTTCAGATGTCTTCATCTTTTCACTCAAGCCGCGCACGTCCAACTGCTCCTAGTTAGACCCCAAACCGTATGTGAATTGGCGGTGACGACGGTTGATTTTGTTTCCTCTTGATTTTCTTGTAGTGCTTCCGGAAGTGGATTGCTGAGGATCTATTGCGGGGATTCAGTTTCGTCTATTTAATTCCAAGCAGATTATATATATGTATATATATATATATATATATATATATATATATGCACACTCCTGTTGCTACAGATTCGATTCTGGTGAGAAATATCAATCAATTCGGAGTGTACAAGTATGTGGATGTTTGGACAAGAGAGCATCGGGTACGCATACCTGACAAGCGACAATAACCGCGAAACCGGTCGTGTGCTCCCGGGCTAATTTTGTTTACGCATCCAGATACTACTTCCTGCTTATATATATATATATATATATATATATATATATAATGATAGCAGATTAGAGAATGATGTTCGATCGGGTCGATTGGCGTACGTGGTCCAGATCGACGTGTCTGTTCATCGATCTTTGCGAGGAGTGCCAAGCTTCGAGAAATTCCCTCGAATGCTTTGGTCTACCCTGGGCGACGGTCCTCACGTTTTCGAAGTTGAACTTGTGATTCTCCCGGTCTTCGTGAACTGAAATTAGGGAGAGTGGATCATGCCTTTTTGTTGCCAATTAGTGCTCATGGTCCGTGTCCCGAGTTTCTTTCCGGTTTGTCCAGTGTACTGTTTATCACAGTCTTGACAGTCGATTAGATAGACAACGTTAGTTCGATTCTTGTCAGCCGTCGGTTCTTTCGTCTTAGATAGAATTTTTCTTAGGGTTCTTGTTGGCTTGTGCGCCACTTCAATTCCATGGGGCTTGAGTAATCTTGTTGTCACTTTCGAGATATACTTGATGTACGGCAAGACGGTTCGTGCTTTGGTCTGTTCGGCGATCGCCTCTCGGTACTGTTTTTTGTTGGCGCTTCGTCTGATGAAGCTTCGTGTGTACCCGTTACGCAGAAACAGATGTTTTTCTTCTTATTTCCCTCGCTCCGCAGTGCTGCAGCGTGATTGTGCTCTTTCGAAAAGTGTCTTGATGCAACCTCTTTTGTGGCAGCTTCGGTGGTTGCTTTGAAATTGTAGGATTTGATCTGTGTGCGTGCTTTTGCGGTATACGGATGTTTCCAAAGTGCCTGTATTTGTCCGTGTGACGAGCACGTCTAGAAACGGCAGACTGTTTTCATGTTCTTCCTCCATGGTGAACTTAATTTCCTTGAAAACTCCGCTGATGACAGTTCGTTGTCGTTCAGATCGTTTAATGACGACGAACGTTTCGTCAACGTAGCGCAGCCCCAGTTTTGGTTTGGTCTCCGGCAGGATGATCTCTAGTTTCTGCATCACTGCCTCTGCAATAAAGCCAGATATTGGTGAGCCCATTAGGGTCCCCTTCACTTGTTCGCTCCACTGATGTTCTAAAAGTCCTTGTAGTGTCTGTCTTGCTAGATCTGAAGGGCACGACGTCAAAGGAGATTCAGCCCACAACATGTCAACAATAGACGAAGGTGAACGAGGCGACGGGGCAGCACCTCTAGCCTACCACCTCACCAACAGCAGCCAATCAACACCGACTAAAATACTAGGTGATCCATTTAAGAGGACGACAGGAACCAAACGCTCGCCACAACATCTCAGCACTGACGAAGTCACCTCGATTGGCGATGAAACGTTTGCAGTCAAATATATTTACGGCACTGGTTTGTTCGTTGGGCTAGGCAATTTGGTTCCTGTCGTCCTCTTAAATGGATCACCTAGTATTTTAGTCGGTGTTGATTGGCTGCTGTTGGTGAGGTGGTAGGCTAGAGGTGCTGCCCCGTCGCCTCGTTCACCTTCGTCTATTGTTGACATGTTGTGTGCTGAATCTCCTTCGACGTCGTGCCCTTTAGATTTATATATATATATATATATATATATATGATTTGCTTGGAATTCAAATGACAGAATTAATCAGTTTAAAGGCCGTTTGTCTTCGAAATGCAGACTGGAACGGAGAAGGATGAAAATAAAATAGGAAAGGGCCAATTAAACGCACCATATGTCATCGTTTCCATATTGCAGTCTACGTTGTCCGTTGACTGCTGTAGCTCTTGTTCCGTAAATGAGCGTAATTCTTCCATGATCGTGATTTCATTCGGACCTCTCGAAAAGCCAGCGTTGGAAATTCAGTTTACTTCTAAGAATGACTAAAAATCTGGATATCTTTTTTAAGAAATTGTTTTGTTTGTTGACGGTACCTGTTAGTGGTTAGAAACTGCCCAGTTTTTCCCGTTCGTTGAATCTTTTGCGTAGTGTTGTTGATTTCATCGAGTTGGTTCTGCTTGGATTCTATTGTTTTTTTTATTTTCGCCGACCCCATAAATTTCGGAAACTATGCTTTTTGTCCATTCGACTTTTTTTCCTCCATCTGCATCCTTTTTTCGGAGAACAGATGCTGCTATGCGCACGACTCAAGTCACATCCGTTTTGCCATCTGGTGCGGCAGCACAAGCTGGTCTCGAACCCGGTCAAATCATTCAATCCATTGGAGACACCTCATTGGCTGGCTTAACAGTGCACCAAGTTCAATCATTGATCGATGAGACAGCAACCAGGTTTGTCGCTGTTTTCCCCGTCATTGTATTTGCCGCGGCTGTTTTCCGGTTCGGTGGTGTGGTCTTAGTGTCAGGTCTGTCATTTCGATTGGGAAGAGTTTTGAGGCATCCGCTATCTTTGCGGTTCATAATAATACTGTCGACTATTATTGTTAGGGTAAGCTCTGGTAGGTCTGGATTTCGCTGGGAATCGATAAATCAAACAACGATGATAGTAACGAATTAGAAACCTTAGGATTTTCTTAAACTGATGTAATGTGACCGATGTTTTATAGATAATTCTCGAGTATTAATGCATGTTAGCTGAAAGCAAGATTAAGTTTTGCTAACAATATCTTCGATAATTTGCATGTAAAGTATCGTACGTGATTGCTGCCGCGAGCAGGGTAGAGGGCTCCTTCGGCCAGGTGTAGCGACGTTCACTGGGGTGTCGATAGGGACTTTCTTTGCCATCTCCATCAGTGTTTTAAGATCAGCAGTAACCCGTTTTATGAAAGAGCCAGGATACATTACTTTTGTTTACCATCTTGGGAAGCGTATTGAGTACATGTTCGGTGCCGGCAGGATTGTAACTTATGAAAGCCCATTTACCAGCTTTAAAGCCGACTGTGGATCAGCGGAATTCAGTTTAGGACTGTTTCACAAGCGTACGTGGTCTTAAAGTCATCCTATGGTATTTCATATTTTGTGCCGGGCTATTGGGGGAATAATAGATAACTATATTGAGGCAACGTAAACGGGTAAAGGTAATAATGAAAACATGATTTCAGTTCAAACACACAATCTAACGTGCACAACTGATCGAAAAAAGATAATCCAAGCAGCCTGCAGCCCGCTCGAAGTCCTATTCGCCATTTTTGTTGAATACTCGCGGAGATGTGCACCGTTTGCATACCCACACTGACATGTACGATTTGATCGTATGCCCAAATGCATAAAAAAGACGTGACTGGTCAGTTGGCGATCATTCAAAACTACTGATTACCAGTTTTTGCACAAGGAATCTTACACTGGGTGCTTCAACTTAAGATGGCGACCAAACCCTACCTATCATTGAAAGACGAGCCGGAGAAATTCATTTCACTCATCCAATCTCTGCATGCAAACCGCCGAAGCCGTACTCGCGGTTATGGCGATATTTCACCCAAATTCATCACGAGAAGTGGCGTTCGTCAGTGGTGCCCTCTTTCACCTTTCCTTTATAACTTTGTATTCAAGGTGATTATGGAGATAGCCCTATCTTCATGTGAGAATAGTGGCATTGACAATTGTTTGGATAGGAATCTGTCCGAATTGGAATAATCGGACGATGTTGTGTTACTGAGTGAAGATTCAAGTAAGTTGTAGGTTATTCTCGAATGTCTTAACGATAATGTGTGCATGTTTGGGGTGCTCATTGCATCCTCGAAGTGTAAAATGCGATTGGAGGATTAGATTGGCTCGAGATCGAGTCTTGTTTTTGCGGGGGAACAAGTGGATAAGGTGGATAGATTTAGTTACTTGGGTAGTTGTATCTCACATGGTGGTCATATATCAGATGAGGTGTTTTCGCCGATACAGAAACCCCGATTGGTATGTGCTAATGAGGCATTTGTGGAGTCTGGGTGACCTGCAGTTGTCGACCAAAGGTCAAATATAAGCAGGAACAATGGAGTCGGTCTTGTTCTACAATTCCCATACATGGTTGTTGGGGTCAGAAGGCGTGCGAAAACTTTTGGTGTTTGAACACTTTTGTCTTCGTAGCATTGGTAGAATGTGGTGGGAAAATTTTTGTGAGTAACTCAGAGGTTAGGTGTAAGTTACTGGATCCCAAGGCTCAGCCTGTAGAACGGGCACTGAATCACAATAGGTTGAGGTGTTTGGGCATGCTTTGCGCATGCTTGCAGAATGACTGCCTTGTAGTACTCTGTTCTTCGAGGCAGGTAGAGGTTGGAGGTGGCATGACAAAAATGAATGAAGACGCTAACCTGTGGACTAGCTCGCGTAGGTGCAATTAGACTGCCGGATTTGGATCTGTGAGATTCCTCCACTAGGTGGTTTGAGGCGATGGGCGATAGGGCTCAGTGGTGGAGTCAGTGGCGTTGCATTCGAGACTTTTGTTCTTCTGCGTATTTCTTCAACTTACAATTTGCATTCGGTCTTTCATTATCATCCGTTCTTTTTCCTGTTTGAGTAGATGTTATCGTGATTTAGGTATCAACCAGATCACGTTGGTGTAAGGTTAATGATTGTGCGCATGGTGGTGAACTCAACTGGTATCGTCTGCAATCAGTCTGGACATGACTGGTACTGTAATATGTCAGTTGAAGCCCAGAACATTGATCTTTTTCCATGAAGGCCTTTTTTCCATTTTGGGGTCATGAAGGAGATTGCCCATCGAATTACTTAACGACTGCATATTCGGTGCAAAATTGCCATAGGAAATCACCTTGCTTAAAATGGGCTGAAATTTTGCTTTGTTGAATGAATTGTGCAGATTTCAGAACTCTGTTGATAATTTGGATCTGGCCTTCGACCATTCTCGTCCATTATGATGCCGCGATGGCAGATACACGATAACCGAAATATCCTCTTTCCCATTTGAAGATGGGAACCGTCTAATTGAATGTAATTAATTACCTCTTCTGAGTGTGTCGAATTGTGATGCCGCTGCTGTGGGGCGAGATAATAAAGAACATTGAGCATTGATTCCATAATTTGTTAAGATATACCTCTATCGCGCTTTAAACCGAATGGTCGTCTATTGTGTTGATCCAGTTCTTTCGTCGTTGTTGATCGTCAATAGTTTTTCATACGATTCTTCCACTTCTGCTTGCAGGTGTTCACCTGAAAAGTCTAATTAGAGGAGTCATCTCTAATTTTTTTTGTAGCTGGTGACGGTCACTGATTCGGTTTGATAGGTTCATTCAAATCATTTGCGAAGTCGCCGCAGTTGCGAACATCGCCATTTGATCTTCTTGCGACCACAACAAGAGTAGCCCATGGAGTACAGATTGCTCTTCTTGGGAGTGCTAACTGCTCCAAGCGATCTAGCTGGCCACCACGCTATGGGGTGGCGGATTATGGCCGGAAAATAGATTTGTTCTCTGGTCATTTGAATCAAACGTCTGCCACCCCCAGAAGGTCAGTGGTTCGAATCCCGCGGCCGCTGGTCACTTCGGCGCTATATGGCTATTCACTACTGCCCGGCTCGTTACCACGCCGCATCTCTTGAGATCTTACGTCATTTAGGACACTCCAATTTTCCAATTCATGGTTGCCGAACCCTTCCCCTCTGTAGTGGACCCGATCTACCATGGTGTATGCTTCTTCATCTTTACGTTATCGCGATGTATATCTTACAAATGGTGTATATATTTATATATATATATATTGACCGCTACTTGAGTATACAATTCTTGCTTCGTTTTAGATTTCTGAATATGTTAATGTTGCCACTGTTAGGGTTGTGGTTATTGACTCGTCATAAATTCTACCCGAGTGAGATTTCAACACAGCTTCGGGAACCTCTTGCTGATCATGCCCATCGATAAGCAAAGCAAAACCCCGCATGATAAAGTCGATGAGTGCCGAAGGACCGAATTAGCCGGCATAGTAAACAATCAGTCAGTGTTGCCCATCGAAGACTATTTGGTTTTGATCAATAAACGAACTTTTTGTCTACCTAACATGATTTTTCTCATTAGAGTTGGAGGGAACTGGGGATAGCGGCCGCGCAATAGAACCTGTTGAGGATATATGGCCGAATTAGAACAGTCTCTTTACATTTTCTGCGTTAGGAAACAATCACATTGGTATTTTGTGACTGTATTGTTTGTAATGTTCAGTGATATTGAAGTCGACACCGAAAGGGGATTGATTTCTTGCACTCGTGTTTTCTCGTCAAAATTAGTTAATACGAAATTTTACTGCCTTCGGAATCTAAATGGCTATATTCAGTAACGAGCTGATCGCTTGCGTAAGTGTACACAGAATCCTCCTTTATGGCCTGAACGTTCACACTTGAGATATCGAAATTAGTAATGTCGCATTAAGTGTCAATTCCTACAGAACCAACAAGCTGAGAGTAGCGTCTGAAAGTCTGGAGTCATTTGACTTTTACTTAGGGGATGGTTTAATTTCGAAATTTTCTCCTTATCTGAATAGGTTGATTTATGCGTTAATACTTGAAGCGTTTGCTAATCCTCCTTGAGGTTAGCCGATGTGGTTTCGCAATGAAACTGAGTCTGATAAGTCCCACCGAACGTGCAAAGTATCCTCATGTCACTATCTTTTGATGTAGTTAGACCTAAGACAAATATCGTTGACTGGGCATCGGTCATTGTTTCAGCGAAATTCCTCCCCTGTCCCGCTTGACTCTGACAGCGTGATTAACAGTATCCTCTTCTCCTTGTCCACGGATCTCTGAACATTTTATATTCTGTATCTGATATAGACGTGCACTCTCCAATGATAATGATATGACGTGTAATGCCCTGGAATGTAACATGTATTTTGCGCTTGAAAATCGTCGTTCCCCCTCAGGTCGGCATTTCATTCCTTCAAGTGAACAAAGCAAATCTAAATTCGCCTCCCTAACTTTTAACACAAAAACCCTGCTCTCCAAAAACCTCACACGCACCTGTTTGTTTCTCTTTTTAATCCCTGCTCATTGACAATATCGGACTTTTCACAGAGACGGCTAACGCGATCTTTGATATCTTCTGTCCCCTGGAAATACTATTTGTTTCAAATGGCCGTTTCTCCTCTCGGGTACTGAAATCTCTAAGGAGACGCAAGGAGCACCTCTACATATCCTGTAATAACTAACGTGTGCGATACATTTCCACCATACTAAAAGCTGAAATGAAACGCATCGACACGACATTCGCCAGCCAACTCTTGAGTGATAACAACAACCGATTCCTATGGCAAAGCATTCGACTATTGTGTGGGGGAAAAAGAGACGTGCGAAATGTTTTGCGGATTTCGAAGGCATTAATAAAAATCTCATCCTCCTACTTGTACCCCGGTCATATTTGCACGTTTTTATTCCTGGACGAGTTTATTTTTCCATTTTTACAAAATGATGAGCGCAACTTTTTTCTTATTTTTACCCATGTTTTTTGACTGAAATGCGACATTTTTATGCACAAGTCTATACAATACAGTACAACGCTTGGGCCACGCCGGCCTCATCACAGAGCCACCAGGGGCTCTTATGGTATATTTTAGGGAGATCGTTTGTCAAGCGAAAACCATTCGTGCCCCTCGACACTACTGCTGCTTGTCCGCGACCGCTTATTCGGTGGGCGTGAACCTACCTTATTCATGGCCAACCACCTGGATGGTAGCCGTTCCTTTATCCGCATCCCAGGGACGCGCCCAGTAGCATGCAGCCCTGCTACGAGGGGCGAGACGTCTAGGTAAGAGTATTTCTTCCGTCAAGAATTCTGATCTGAGAATAATTCCAGTTGCGATCAATGGGTTCCACTTTCCCAGTCAAAGGAACGACCTTTAGTGTACGGTTGAGTTTCCGGAGGAAACCCAGTCGGATTCGAGCAGGCAGGCGGACAACGAGATGCTTTTAATCAACTTATGTTATTACGGGAAAATTCGTTTAGGCGGAGTGGGGTACGGGTTGAAATGAGTCCCAGAGGACAGTCTCCCGCCGACTAACATTCAACTGGGGTGATTTCAAATAAGGAGAATCACCCTGCACAGTGTATAGTCGAGACTTTCCATCTGGTCGTTATATTTCGGGTTATGAGCTATGGCGCGATTAGTTACGATCCTGTTGTTGTATAGGAAGTTCAGTGATTCAGCAGACGTGAATGAGTATCTTTGGTCCGAATTTGGATAATAAGACATCAAAGGCACTTTATACCTAGAGCTAGGCGTATCAGTACGCAAAGGAAAGACGTAAATATTCATCGATATTGGTTAAAAGAACGTGATTTCGGGTGCTGGTTGCCAATGCTCCTTTGAATTCAATGGTTGAAGGTTCAACTGGTTCGGTGGCTCTGATAAAGGAGTGTGTAGTACATTGTAAAACCGAGGCTTAAATTCTGCGCTTATCTGACTGCGGGGAGGTTTTGATCTTTATGTTGCTAATAGTACAGGATGGGTCGCAAGATTAGATGGGATGAATTACTCTACTCGAATCCTGAATTCGTGTTTCACTCATGCAGCAAACATCAATCGAAAGTGAGTCTACTGTCAGAGCCAAACACGCCTGTTGGCCAGCCTGCATTAAAGTGCGCACATTGAACGAACCGAGATTCAGAGGCTGACGAGGTTTGAGGAAATGTGAGCAAACAGATTGAAAACCATCTACTACACTATATGACAATGAGCCGCTGCAAGTATCGGGCGTGCTCTCAGTGGGGACATTATGGGTAGGAAGAAGAGGCAAGCAGATTGGGTTGGAGACAGAAGAGATTGGTTGAATAGAAGAGAGGAAACTGTGAGCAGTTGCATACTTAACACTACCTATCTATCTCAGTCCAATGGACAGCGCGGTCCAGATTATCCTGCGCGACGACCGATGCAGTATGGAATTATTCGTAGGCGTGTAACTCATGGGGATTGATGGACGGGTACTGCTAGGGAGTCCAGCCGCTAAGCAGATGAACGATTAGGGTTCTCAACCAAAGCCTTTGGTTCAGACAGGAACCTGACCGCAATGCAGCGGGTTATAGATGAGTGGAAGCCCATCTACTTGGATCAATTATTCTTCCACTCGTTTTTCCGACTGAGCTGCTAACTCAGATCAACCCCCAACTTGGAGGACCAGGCGACTACTTCGTCAGACCTCAACCCATTGACTTTTCAGGCGATTGGATCTTCGACTTGAGATAAGCCACCCTGTGTAGCTCGTTGGATCATGGAGGCACGCAAGCCGTAACACTACGTCAAGGTGTGGTCCCGTTGTGACCGTCTCGCAACTTGCAGACTCTCTCCGCCTACACAAAAGACATTAGTACGTTTTTCGGAAGCGAGAGTGCTTGGTTCCAAAAGAGTGACTTGTGTTTTTTTCGGAGCAGTGTGAAATTCCCTATGAACTGTTGGAAGACACTCCCACAGCACCTTCTTGATGTTTACAGCTGTTCCGTGATGGTTGGTTTTGGAATGCTTTGAAGCTTCTGCAATCAGGCTGATGTATCCTCTAGAAACTTGAAAGCCTGGATGAGTTAGACATCGGGTTCGAGGGTTTCTGTTGGTATTTTAGCCGGTGTTCTGAGTTGAGATTGAACATTTGGGCGGATACAGTTCGTTCGGTTCGCAAATAACCAATTTATCAAGTTAACTAAAGGTGCTGGAAATTTTCTTCCCCCATTATGTGGTTATTCACCCTCTTTAACGTAACCCCGTTAATCATTCGAAAATAGATCGTACAAGATTGTTAAGGTTTCCCATTGGGTTTCTGTGGCCGTATACTTATCACCGTCGTTCCTTATAGGAATCTGATGGTATGCACATTCTGGATCATGTGGGCCGTGACATCTTCGTGAATCGTTCATCAGTGTACGATAATGAGCAGGAATCAAGGAACATGTATCGACTGGTAGTTTGACGGTACTCAACGATCATGGATTGTTTGTAGCGTCCATTAGAAGTCACCGAAATTTGTGGCTCCCACAGCCATTTCGGTGGTTCAGTAATGTCAGATTGTAATCAACTGTCAGTCCCAGATTTGATGAGTGACACCTGTTGTGTAAGGTAGTATCTTGATTTGGTGACAATCGGTTTGCAGTTCGGTGATAAATGTTCGGAAAGAGGTCGCGGCTCAATATTCGCAGCGAGCAAGCCAGCCAGACGAAGAGCAGATTTGCTGATGATTCCTAACAAGGATGAAACAGCTGTAAAAGTGCTCCCATGGTTTCTATATGGTGAGTTGAGCGATGATACCACATGGTGAATTATTTCATAAAAAGGAAAATCTCAACAGCTTTGTATAATCGAGGCGAGTCATGGCCCAATGATACATTTGTGCACACGTCAGAGAGGCCAGATAATTTAACGGTGTTACATCCCCTCTCTTCTAGCTGTATGAAAGTATATGGTAATCTGCATAGCAGACTAGAAAAGTGCGTAAAGGCCATCATGATTCTTTGTTAATGAGACACGCCCCTTCCACTGCACTCATGCTTGAAGCATATCATAACTTTTACTGGTACGTACAACCATTGTACATGCAAAGGCACTTCACCGTAGATTAGCTTCTGCCTATCACCTGATTGATTGTTTACGACCATCTCCGTATTTCAGGTTGGGGGAAGTGGTCCTGCATGTGACCAGTCGGGAGGAATTCAGTCGTCCACCTCGGGCAATGAGCAGCGAGACTGCGACCGGAGTCGCGACCACGTTCGAGGAGTTCCAACAGCATTTCGATGCATATCCAAGAAGCTCGGATCAGGGTAGGCTTTCCTCCGTTTTTGTACAATTCTTCTTCCTTTTCTATCCGCTCTCTACTTTAATACTTTCTGCTGTACGATTCGTTATTCTTACCGTGTTCTGGACTAACTTTTTAGGTGTTAGCAACTTGGAGTCGAGTCCAGATTTTCTTGTTTATGCATAATCACAGTTTTAGACCAATCTTGAGGTAGGTTATTACAGATATTTCACGCACCTTTGTCTCAACGGGGAGGAGTAATATCTAGATACTTTAAGTGTCAGTAAATGTGGAATATGCAATAATCGTGCCATAAGACAGAAAATGTAATTATCCCACGCACTGTTGAAATATGTTGAGGGCGACCATTCGGTGGTCCTATAATTTTGCTGATGGATGCTTGATAAGTGGTGAACCGTAAAACGTTTATAAGTGCAAATTGCAGCAAGAATTTATCCAAAACAGTTGTTTCGCTTTCCTAAACCCGTCCGAGTTGTTCGCTCCGGCACAAAAAATGCTAGAACTGTTTGGAAGGATCAAAGTAGAGTGCACTATGGACAGGGAAAAATTTGTCATTGCGCTGATGAAGGCATTCCCTGAATTCTAAGAAACTAGATTATATTGGGGAATGATGGTTTCTCCGAGGATATCTCGGTATTGCCCTCCACCAGTGTTTTTATTTTTTTGTCGACATGGTTGAAGCTTGAGTGCAGTGGACGGGACATGTCCCATAGCCACTGGGGCCGACTAGTAGGGGAGTGGGAAAGACCAGCAACCTTGGCGCTGAAACTTGGAGTGGCATGGATCCAAACAGGATCACATCGGGTCAGGTGCAGTAATTGGGCCGATCGACGGCTAGTTGTGATATTTTATCTTGAGTAGAGTGGTTTTCTTCCAATTCATGAAAGCGCGCTTAGCACTAGAGTATGGTTCATATAAAAACATGCTTGAAATTACCCAAGGTGTGTTTGGTATCCTGACGCAATAATTCAGTGAGTAATCCCACGGTGTATAAAATGGTCGAAGTTCTAAAACTGCTTGACATAAAATTAATTACATCCACTCCACTGGCACCTAGCTGGTTACAGCTGCTGACTAGCCGAATGCGCATGCGGCTCGGAATTCATTGTTTCCATGTTAGATTTTCTGGTGTTCCCCTTGATGAAGCGAAGCTTCATGTCCGTGACGCATTTGTTTGCATTTAAGCTCTCCTCAAATATGATTCTAAATCGGCTTGAGAGCATTCGTTGGGCATTCTTCAGAGAATTATTGTCTCGTTTGAAATTATAGTGGATTTTATAGTCTATTTATTTCGGTGTATGCGGGTTTCTTGAAATCCGGCACTTCAGTTTCTTTCATTCTTGCTACTACTGCTTGTTTGTTAGCCCCCGAGTGTAGTCGCGTACGCTGGCGGTTTTTTAAAAATTCCACCAATATCTTCGTTCCATTCCTCATTCCTACTGTACTGTCAGATTCTCACTTCAGTAACTAATCTCAGCTGTTGAATCATTGAGCTGAATTTGTATTCCGGTTGTTGGCGTGCGATTGCCATGGCCTCATGCTTATGATCATATAACGCACCCGTCAACACTTCTGTTTAGAGATAGTTGTTTCGTTCGCCCATTGGTCTACTCGCTCAGGCTGAATTAATATCTGACACTCAGTCGATAAGCTAGCCGGCCAAGCACTCAACGGGTCATGTTTAATTCGCCGTTTGTCTATTTTCCCCTTATTTTTCTGTGCATATTCGCTGCTTTGTATGTGTGTTTATGCTCTTTTGTACATGCATCTGTTGTTCCTTTTGCTCGCTTACGTCCCTGAACTCGCCTTTCCACTTTCCGTGCGCACGCATGCATGTACAGGGCTTGTACACAGTATTTTTCGACCGCAATCGATTATTTTCGCCGATTGTCCGTTTGCGTCCGCTTCGGGCCCGACCGCCTTAGTCGTCTTTTCCGATCTGACAGGCGTATCTTGTCCCGCTGTTCACATTTTCGATAGTCTAGTTCGGTTATGGGCTGTGCGAACGAACGTGCGAGCGTACAGACCGGCACGCGACCTACTGTGTGCACGTACAGCTTTGCTGTGTGGATACGTGCCGTCATTGATGGACGTACATAAGCATACTCGTGCTAACGCGGGCGCGCTCCGATCGTTGTTTTTGTTTCTATTTTTAGCCACAACAGACTTAGTCTTCGTTACCCTGTTTTCCGCCAACTACTACGCTACATCGCTCCGCCTCCGCACATTCAATAGCTTCCCCTTGGACGACTTTCGACCCGCGCACGTCTCGCGCTACATCGTTCTCGTGCCTCTCCCGTAACCCTGGCTTCGTCATATCACGTGTGGATTTTCCTCCCATGTGTTTGTGTGGGTGTGATTGCACTTTGTCATTGCTGTGTACTTTTTCCGTGGTCCGCCGTGGCCCGTGGCTATCCGTGTCCCCTTTTTGGGTCATGATTTCGTATTGCTTGTTCGTCATCCATTTTTCCACAGTTCTCCTTTTTCTGTTTCCAATAGATGCATTCGTCCCGGTGGCAAACGTTCTCCCAGTCTCACCTGACGTTGCTGGTGCTGAGGTAAACTTACGGCTTGTTCGAAAAGAAGCGTACCGTTCAGGTCCGTCTGCGGATGGCGAACCCTCGCATTCCCCCAGTCGTCCGTTTCCATCGGAATCTGGACAAGTCGATCTGTATAAGGAAACTGCAGACTTGTTGCCTGCCAGTACGCCGGTACCACACATCAATTTTAAGCCTCGTCATACGAATTTCCGTACTACGGCGGCACGCCTTCCCAGTTCTTTGGCTATTTGCGGATCAGCCCAACCCCAACTGGGTGCCGTTGCTAGTTTAGCCATTGACGGAGGTCTGAGCCCGGATCAGCTTCTGCACATTGGCTGTAGCGGGTCCGATCACACTGATCGCTATCCTCCCTCGGCGGCTGCTCCAGCCTTGCAACCAGTGGACTCTGAGTCTGCAGTCGGTCTTGCTAGAGGAGCTTTGTCCGGCACCGCTTATCCGCGTCACATACGATCAGCATATGCCACTCACCAGCCCATTCTCCTAAGCCGATCCGGCCAGAGCGGAGTTGTTTGTGGTCCTGTGGTTCGCGGCCAATCACGTGCTCACATTCGCATTCCAGTTTTGTCTAGTTCTCGAGGCTACTATTATCATCCCCATCTACATCATCCTCCGTTCCAAATGAACACATTTACGACCACCACGGCTGGTGCTCGACGCGGCTCTTTCCCGCTGCAAATGACCCGGGTTGGAGGCCTAGTGTTGGAAACACCAGACGGATCCCATGTGCCCGCAAACACACGAGCCCCACCTGAGTTAGGGTCCTCTGGTGCCTGTTACCAGTCTTTGTCTGCATGCACATCGCCAACTAGCGTGAAACATCCAAGTGATTCGTCATCACCGCGTGGGACCGCTTTCTTCTCTTCTTCCAGTGTGCCCAGTCCAGCAAACACCCCTCCTCTTCCTCCGAATTCGACCACGCCAGCTACGGCACCCACTAGTTGTGTAGACATCGTTCGGCTAGGACCGGGTGACACGATCACACACGCATTGTCAGGAGATGCACATTACACAGCAAATAGTTTGATCCGTATGCATTATTGCCCACAACCATATGTGGGTTTGGGACCGGTTGATGATGGCCGAGTTAACCCTATACCGGTTTGTTCCACTCCACCGTGGTTTTCTTCCGACAGTAGTGGGGCTACGGGCGAAAGTGCCATCTCGGTGACCACCGGTTCAGCAGCTATGGCTCCCAGTACTCATCAGGTTTTTTCATGGTCTTCATTCACTCCATCCCAATTACAACCGTGTGAAAAAAGTGAGTCAAGCTTAGTTGAAGTAGTTTAATTTCATTTTTTCATACTTCATCTGTCTATTTTTGTGAAACACTCATCGATAGTTCAACGTGGATTATCAGAAATCGTCGGTTTCTGTTTTAGCATCCAGTCATTATTCACCATTTGTGACAACTTTATTTTTACCTCAGAAACATTCGCTCCCATAGCAACATAAGTGACAATAAAAATGATCAATCTAATGCCAGTGGTAACTGTACAATTCACAACATATTTAGGGCAGCTTCATTCACAGTGCGGTGTTCGACCATGATTACTAAGCATTTTTAGCTGTCCAGTAGATCCGTTTCCTTGATGCCGTTTAGGTGGTCCATCATTTTGCATATCACGATGAAATATCTGAAGAAGATGGCTGACTAAATTATTTCTTTTTCACTCCATGTCTTTTTGCAATTTTCGTTTTTCCTTCAACCCTGCTGCACATTTTCGGAGCCTACAAATTCCCACAATAATTCAGTCATTTTTTTGTTCTCTTGAACTTCGTTCTATGCTGTTTCCCTTAAACTTTGGAAGCATCTACATTTCCCACTCCTGTGGTACCTGGCCAAGACACCGATAACGCTGAATGACGCTAGCGCTTATTGCAGCTAGTCATCAAAAGAACATCAACGGTCTAGCTGTCCCATCGCAAACTGCATCCAAACGTACTCAGAATGTGTTCTCTACATTCTCCGTTTATCAATTAGCTGCATCTTCATCGCCAGATCAGCCAGTATGGAATCTGCTTGTGGTTACTCACCCTCATCTGTTGCTAGTTTTACGTTCCACCACTTCCACCAAATTTGTTTTGAGGAAATATAATCGGTTCATCGTTCTAATATATGAGAAGAAAATTCCAACACATGACATGCAAATTATCTTTTATGCACAAACTAGATGGCTCGGTCTAAAGTATGCGAATAAAAGCCGGTCAAACAGGAAATGAAGTTGATAAGGTAAAATGAAACTATATCTAAGATATTCATTCCTTAATCTGCCAATAGGTTGCTATAACCTGAACCAACGAGGATGAACTTCTTTCGTGGTAGAGTACATGAAATACACCACATATTTAGAAAATGTAGATGAGACAGGTAATGCCATGGTCAGTGGCTGTTGCTCTCCAGCTAAATCGTGTGGGCGAATGTGATTTTATTTAAGCTTATTTACATGAACAAGTTTTTAGCATTATTCACACCTAATCATTCACTTAGCCGCCTTCAATGTCCACATACTCAACCAAATAGGACAACAAGCTGCTCTAGTTAGAACTCTGGAAACTTTCAAAATAGACGTACGCTGTGTCTCCGAATCGGGCATACAGGTTCCCACTTCCGTGTTCACTCTTCGTAGCCCAAATACAACCTCTTCGCGTGTTAAGTAATCCGGTTTTGAGCGCTCCTGGTCAGGCTAGTGTCGGGATCGCTCTGAGCATACGCGCGAATGGTGCACTGCTATACTGAATCCCAGTCAACAGTTGTTTATGTGCACGGTTCGGTTGGACGGTTTTGTACGTGTCAATAGCAGTCGATTGAAGCGTTGTTTTTCATTTGTCGAATTTGTGTATGCACCCACCGGTTGCAACCCTCCTGGGACGAAGGACACGTTTTACCAGGAGCTATCCGGATTACTCCGAGGTGTACATTGCTGGTGATTTTAACACTCAACTTGTCTACATATCGGAGAGGGAATAGCACACTGGAGGCTGATCTTCTGTCCCGGCTGATAGAACCGACAACGGAGATTGTCTCATCCAGATTTGTTCTGAACACAGACTGCTTCTGCCGAACATCAATTTTTGTTACAAAAAGTGTAGTCGGCTCACCTGGCGCCCTCCTTCGCCTTCACAGCGTTGAACTTCGGATTGATCACATTGCCATCGGTCCTCGGTGGCGTGGATCAACCGAGAACTGCCGACCGTTCTGGCCCATATATGTGGACTCTTATTATGTTTTGGTCCGTGCTCGCCTTTGTTTGCGTTTAGTCCGTGGTTACAACAGCACGAAAACCACGCGTTCTGCACAGCGGATTCTAGACAATAACCACCGGATTCACTTTCAATCGGAACTTCCAACGCGGTTGTCGTTTCAACAAAATGCCCGGGATTTTAGCGAACAGTGGGTGCAGATCAAAGTTGCTCTGTACTCCGCGGTAACTACTACGTAGGACTGGTTGTCACATGAAGCTCAGAAACGATGGATATTGTCGACCTCAGTTGCACTGTTAGATGCTTGCAGACGCATCCCTCCGGATTCAACGCACAAAGGGACGCGTAGATTCCCGAGACTTCAACTGACCAGGAGTTTGAGAAATGACCGGGAAATGTAGAGAAATGGAAATAGTTACGGCTGTTGGAAATAGTCGCAACCTTTAACGACCGATTAGGAATGCTGGTCCACGAGAGCCGAGCGTAAGCGAAGTGATTAAGGAATCCGACGGCACTGATTCACTCTCAGAAGCGTCGGCTGGTACACTGGGCAGTTTAGTTGGCCCATAGCCGCACTGAGCCTTCCAGTTATGCGTGCAATTGAACTAGTGCAAGTGAGGTACTAGCTCACCATCGGGAAATAAAGGTGATGAGTGAGGCTGGTTTCCTTAAAAGGTATGACTTTAGATCGACCAGATGGACTGTCGCACCCTTCTTCTAGAACGGTGGCGAAGTATTGACATCGGAGCTAACAAAACATACGGGATCAGTCTGGGAGAGGGCAAGGAATCCTAACGACCGGCGTGAACCGTGATTGTGCTGATTTACAGGAAAGGTGGCAGATCCTCATGTGAAAAACAAAAGAATTAGTTTAGTGAACACTGCATTCAAACTGCTCTTGGGCATTATTCTCTGTCAATTATCTAGTACTCGCAAAAGGTGAATGCATGAGATTCAACTCAGTTTTCGTCCTGGTCATGGTTGCATTGATCAAATTCTCACTTTGCAACAGATCTTAGAACATAGGTACATGTTCCGTAAACCTACGATTTCTGTCTTACTTTATTTTAAATCGACGTTCGACTCACTCAATGGTGCAATTCTGTGGGGCTACCTATCATTGAAGGACGGGCCGGAGAAATTCATTTCACTCATCCAATCTCTGCATGCGAACCGCCGAAGCCGTACTCGCGGTTATGGCGATATTTCACCCAAATTCATCACGAGAAGTGGCGTTCGTCAGTGGTGCCCTCTTTCACCTTTCCTTTATAACTTTGTATTCAAGGTGATTATGGAGATAGCCCTATCTTCATGTGAGAATAGTGGCATTGACAATTGTTTGGATAGGAATCTGTCCGAATTGGAATAATCGGACGATGTTGTGTTACTGAGTGAAGATTCAAGTAAGTTGTAGGTTATTCTCGAATGTCTTAACGATAATGTGTGCGTGTTTGGGGTGCTCATTGCATCCTCGAAGTGTAAAATGCGATTGGAGGATTAGATTGGCTCGAGATCGAGTCTTGTTTTTGCGGGGGAACAAGTGGATAAGGTGGATAGATTTAGTTACTTGGGTAGTTGTATCTCACATGGTGGTCATATATCAGATGAGGTGTTTTCGCCGATACAGAAACCCCGATTGGTATGTGCTAATGAGGCATTTATGTAATCGGGGGACTTCTGATTGGCACTTCGCACATCCCCTCCTTCCAAGGGAAACGTATTGTGCTGCTCAAAATGCTGGGATGCTTGTATTTAGTGATCTATCGAACCTGTTTGGAGTCTATCGGATTCATTCTTCGTGCTCACGAAACTCACTTTGAGAAGCAATTATGTTCATTACTACAGATGTTATTCTCGCTCACGGTCGATGTTCCACTTATGCATATGTACACTTCTTACTTCACTTGTGTTGGCTATTTCATTCATCTTCGTTGTTGCGCATTAGTTGTGTTGTGTGTTCGTGTGGAGGGAGTTTCAGAATTGAATGAATAAAATGAATATCCGCCCTGGTTGTACCGGATTTACTTGTAACAAGTTTGCCTAACAAGTTTGGATCCTGTTCATCATTAGCTGAGTAATAATGCCATTCTAAAAAGCCAGTGGTCCGGTTGTCACACCTGTTCGATTCTTGCGTATCGTATGCGATCGTCTCTTTACAGAGGAGGCAAAGTATGTGGACTTGGTACGAACCGAATTTTGAGCCGAACTCCATTTTCCCTGCTCCGTTATCGAATGGTTCTTTCCCATATTTTCAGCTCGACTTCAGATTTTGCCGCCATTTATCTCCCACCAGCGTGTTTTGGTATTGGATGCTATTTCACACTACCCTCTTCTCGAAGGAAAAAAATAGAACGACAAATATTGGATAATCATTTCGTTCGAAGAGCTTATTTAAAAAGCGCCTTCATCTTTTTTAAAGGACTAACCTTAAACCGGTGGCCTAGACTTATCATGATTAAATCCTTTTGGATGCTTCAACTTTGCTTACGTTTTGTTTTATGCCTGAAACGGGGTCCGTGAGTTTGATATTGAGGAAAGCATCTAGTCCGATCCCTCATATCATCACTGATTACCGTTGCTCCTTATTCGATATCAGACTGGCTTCAAACACTAGGTGTCTTGCTGGCACAGATGTTCGTGTGCTACTGTATTCTCACAGGGGGTCTTTGATATATCCCAATTCGACCACTAAATTTGGTATCCATTGGACTTAGTGCGTTCAAATTCACCTAGTCTTTGCACCGCAGAAGAAACGTTGTGCAAAGGAGCCCTGTCTGACAAACAGAAAGGTTCCTGGTCGATGGGATTTTACTGTATTGGTCCTGCTCAAAAGATATTTTTATTCTGCTAAATCATCACAATCTCGCAGTGGACACAGTCTTGATCAACCCAAGAGGCTGCGGACGATGATCCTTGGTTTGGATCTATTAGCAGATTTGGACTTGGTCATGCTTACGGAGTTTCCCTGTTGGTATTTTGGGACTAAGGTGCGCTATGCAGTGATAAAAGATTTTGTCCGTGTGTATATTCATTAGACTCAAGTAAATTATGTCAAAATTTGTCCCGATTTCTTCAAATCGTATGTTCGGCAGATGGTTTAGTCCATATCTGTGATTTTGACGTTCCTGTAATTGTTTTGGCGAAGCGTAAAGACATGGACAGCCTATTTTTCTTCCCAACGAATTCAGCCGGCAACGGTGGTCGAACGATTCGGGCATGTTCTCCTTACAGTCTTTTGCCGCGAAATTCGGGACCGATTCACTTAATATCTTCCTTTTCTTGATGTAGGTTTTATACAATCCAATAAAAGGAACGTTGTAACTAGGAGATATGGGATTTTGGGTATGATTGGGTATCCGTATCAGCAATGTTGGAGCTGAGTGTGTTGTATTGCAACTCAGGTTTTAATTTTTAAGGATCCTGCTTCATGTTTTAGCTTGCTTTTTGTGTTGCAAAGAAGGTTTGCTTTTTTGTTCTATTCCAGTTGATCTGCGGAATAAAGCCCAAATTCGCTCCGAACTTGGATGTTGCAGTTACTTGTGGGTTGGAGTTCCATGCACTTCTTTTGAGCTGCTTCACTGAATGGCCATCAGGCCCATCGACGAATCTTCCTTAACGTTCAGCTTCCAGTCACTAACAGTGTATTTCACTTCACATGCAAAAAAAAACGCTTCGAGCAAAGAGTTTAAAATGATTAGAATATAAGTTACTTGTGTTTTCAGTTTTTCGGGGCAAATAGCTTTTGGAAGCTGGCGAGAGGCGGTCCGCCCATACATGGCAAAACAGTATAACAATTTTAATCGATCGAGTGGCAAGGTACGTTGGTTTAGGCTTCTTGCTTTGAGGTTTGTTGGATGGTCTCATTTGAAGTTTACATCTACATGGCCTTCCATGTCATTAATTTCTAATTGTTACTTCAGTAGTTATTCTTTCATTTTGCTATCCGGTAGAGATGGTGCTGCAAGGTGTAAACAAAGTGAAAGCACGCCATTACCAAGTTAATTGACTGCAGGCACTGAAATAATCAGCTGGTTCATCTTCAACGGATATCTTGGTTTTCAGTCTATCGGAGACTGTTGTTTTTATTTCTATCGCAGTAGTTTCGGTAAAGTGATGATGAATTTCTTTTTCTGTCCACACTCTTTAGAAAAAAAACGATTCGGAACTAGCTATATTTTCAATTACTTCAGGATTTCATCACTTCAACGCATTAGTTTAGTTAGTCCGGTGTTCTTTGGAATTCAAACGTGTGATAAAACAGTTAATTTGAAGTCATTAGGAACAGGATATTGTCCATCGAACGGGTTAGTCTTAAGGTGCGCACTGAAGCACCAGTTAACGTGATGTAGAAATCTTGGGGTTTCCATGATTCTTGATTGATCCACTTAACGCAAGAGATGAATCGTGGTCTAATTCACTAGTTATTCGTTCTCTGCTGCCGCCCAGACTTTCTTGCCTTGATATGGAATGCTGTTTTTATCAGTCCGTCTGCATGCTCACCAGGGTACCATCAGGCCTAACTAGTGTTATTTTCCAAAACATTTTCCGCGTCTTCTCGCTCACCTGATTTAGTGTGATAGCAAAATAGCAGACCAGTTAGTTGTTCATGTGAAAAAAAATCAAGCTTACCTCTCGTTGAGAGACCAGAATCGGGCGCAACCCCATAGAAACTAGACACAGCGGTTACCCATTGATATTTCACCGGGTGGATGAAGTTGCTATTTTTCGCGAAACGTTATTCACAAACCAAGAGGTTTCTAGGCTTTGATCAACTAATAGTTTTTAGTTATTGTGTAATACTAACTTTATGTTTTGGTCGAGTCCTGCTTTACTCATTTTATCAACACAGTTATCCTTATTTTTTGTTTTGTCATATTGCGCTGCGCAGAACATCATCCACTCACCTCTATTGATTTTTACGACTCTAACGCAGTTGTACGACCATGCAATGTTGAGGGGATATGGATAGTGACAACTGCATTTATGGGCGTCTGTTTCTTATTCCCTCAACCTGGGATAGAAATATTCTCGCCAATCACTCTCAGAATACAACAAATTCAATGGAATTTCGTCAAAACCTGTTGCTATGGTTTTTTCAGACCTAAACCACATTTTTTACGATGTTGTTAGTCAAACCACTGTAAAGTTACATTCACTTTGTGAATTGCAATTTTTATTAGCATAACCCATCGGAAGTCTCGTCAGCGTCGCTTCGGTTGCCTATTTGTATAATTTGTCTTATTCTTTTGTCGTCATTTTGCTCACCTGTAGCTCTTGCCCAGCATTCCTCTACCTCATCCGCGACATTTGAAAACCAAGTCACTGCGAATCCGGATTCACGAGTAGCTGAACATTCTCTTCTATCGGCAGTACTCGCACAAAAGTGAGTGTAGTTTCCTAGCTCGAATTTTGATGTGGTCGCTTGATATTGCTCGCTGATCCATCCGATTTTTCACAATACTTAACTTATCATATCCCTTGAGTTCGAAGGGGGTGCATGTTATTCAAATAGCTTTTCTAAGAGGACGCTTGGATAGTACACGTTATTACGTCAAATATCCGTCAACCATGTGCAGGACATATTAGTTTTGTTTACTGTGTCAGTGCAAACTTCATGAAAGACGTTAAAAGGTTATAAGAACAAGGAATGTTGTTGAATAGATTAAATGACGCCAGTTCCACCACTAGCCCTGGCGGGCTTGAATGAGCTAAGCCATTTCGTGCAATCTTCCGATTATCTTTTCTGCCATTTGTGTCACTGTGGTCATTTTACTTAGACGGCATGACCCATTGCTTGATCACTGAAAGCATGGACTCACCGAGAAGCACTAGACCTCACTTGTCAGGAGAAAAATGTCACCTTTCTTATGATCGTGATAAAATAGTGACGATATTCATTCCTGCCGACTGATTTGATCGTACTGTTGGGATGATATCCATACGAATGGCAGAACTATTTCATGAAATAATTCACCATGTGAAATAATCGCTCAACTCACCATAAAGAAACCACGGAAGCGCTGTACAGCTGTTTCATCCTTGTTATGCCACAAATGAAGCAAACCATTTCGCTGTTACAAAGACTAGCAGGAATACCCGTAAAAGCATATTTTCTACTGTTAGTATAGTGCGGAAAACCGTTCTCTAAATGATATCCACTGAGTATATCATTCAGCCAGTATTTTATGAAACTTTCGCCGTTTCGATCTTTCCAAGTATTTCATTACAAACTGCTCAACTGCCTGGTCGACCATCTGGATTGATGTCTCCAACCGGCCCGCAGGTCGCACGGACAGTGCGTCATTTACGGCGTATCCGGCACATATTTGGCGATTCCGTAAGTTAATCTGACCCCTTTTCCACTCGTTTCATTGGCGAGGTCTTTGAAAGTTAATCGTCCTGCTCCGAATACATTTATTTACCCATCACCATTGGTTTGCACAGTTATCTTGAATGAAAGATGTTCTGTACCAGGGCTTTTTTGAATTTCTTGAAGGTGTTCACGTGTTCCGCCGAATTTCTTGACTTTTAGTATTCTGTTAGAAATCGAGTTAAGCGCTTGCTTCTGAGGGCTCATGAATACCCAAAAAGGAATCTTGTGGGATGGTGAGCTGCTGTTAGATTCCACTCGTTGGACAGACTACCCACAGCTTCCTATGTTCGTTCGCTTTTGGGGAATTTTGATGAGGTAACTCATTTGATTTCTTAGAATAGAGGTACACATGGTGGAATCACTCCTACAACAAAGTTGGTTGCATGCCGATTTGATGACAAGCCAATTCTTCTTGATGGAGCCAATGTTTTCAGCGGCGACCATCCTTCAAATTTGGGAAGCACAAGAGGCAGTGCCCTGTCAGTTGTCTGTCGCAGGTGATACAAATCTCCCTGTTCTATATATCGTTTTAGCCGTTCTAAGATTTGTTGTATTTTCGTGCCTTGCAAACCACATTATCTTGGTGCAATTCAGTACATCATTTTTGCTAGTGTTTGCATTACTCTAGCTACTCAAGTGCACTATTTTAGATAGCTTGCGGACGAACTATCTCATTACTTACATTGACCGATGGTTTTGTCAGACTTGGTACTTTTTTCGTTATTTTCAGTCTTGTAGTTTTCTGTGCGTTACGATGCTTTTATTGAATTGGCTTCACTTGATTTTCCGAAAATTTTCTCTTCCTCTAGAGGTTCTCCTATAGAAATGCTTGATCATTGTGTTCTGCTTGTTCATCCGTAGGTTTATTATAGACGTGATTCATCAACCTGATCTAGATTCCTCGTCCGAAATTGTGATTAGGCGTGTGAACTTGACAACGTTGTGTGGAATGGTCGGCTTCACTGACTTTTCCGTCTTTCTTCTTATGATGGATCACAGTACTGCCAGCATCTAACTGATTACCGTAATTTCTGCTATGGTGTCTGCTGCCCCACTGGGACATGATGTCCGAGTTGGCTGATTTTCGTCTCCCTATTTAAAACTTTTGTCTAGATAGAGATGGCGTGTACAAGTGTGATTTCCTGGATACATTCGAATGGATCCCGATGGATGACCGAATGGAAAAACTACCATGTGCGATGAACTCCGCACATTGTTTCTTTTTCTTTCCTCTCTTGCGCATTGTTTTCGTCCTCTATGATTCCGATGACACGTGATCTGTATTCAGATCATTTAGCGGTGACTTCAGCGATCGATGAAGCCCGCAGAAGACTCACGGTCTCGGGTTGAGCTTTCGTCTTCGATCAGCGTTAAACAGCAGGGCAAGCCTTACTGACCCCTGCTTTTCTCCAGAGCGACACATTGCAATCCAAAGAATGAATATACATAGTGGGCAAAGTATGGACCTACAGAGGGCGGGAAAATAAAAGAACGTCGCGGTAGCCTATATATATATATATATATATATATATATATGACGAGCAACAATAACCGCGAAACCGGTCGTGTGCTTCCGGGCAAATTTTGTTTACGCATCCAGATACTACTTCCTGCTTATATATATATCCTGGGGCATTCTGCCCTCGTTCCTAAGGTTGGCTCAGCCCAACTGACAAAGAATTATCAACGAATCACAGTTGTGATTCTTCTGTGGACTCTTCGACGAAGAGCTTCCATGCACACTCCTGTTGCTACAGATTCGATTCTGGTGAGAAATATCAATCAATTCGGAGTGTACAAGTATGTGGATGTTTAGACAAGAGAGCNTCGGGAGCACACGACCGGTTTCGCGGTTATTGTCGCTCGTCAGGTATGCGTACCCGATGCTCTCTTGTCTAAACATCCACATACTTGTACACTCCGAATTGATTGATATTTCTCACCAGAATCGAATCTGTAGCAACAGGAGTGTGCATGGAAGCTCTTCGTCGAAGAGTCCACAGAAGAATCACAACTGTGATTCGTTGATAATTCTTTGTCAGTTGGGCTGAGCCAACCTTAGGAACGAGGGCAGAATGCCCCAGGATATATATATAAGCAGGAAGTAGTATCTGGATGCGTAAACAAAATTAGCCCGGGAGCACACGACCGGTTTCGCGGTTATTGTCGCTCGTCAGGTATGCGTACCCGATGCTCTCTTGTCTAAACATCCACATACTTGTACACTCCGAATTGATTGATATTTCTCACCAGAATCGAATCTGTAGCAACAGGAGTGTGCATGGAAGCTCTTCGTCGAAGAGTCCACAGAAGAATCACAACTGTGATTCGTTGATAATTCTTTGTCAGTTGGGCTGAGCCAACCTTAGGAACGAGGGCAGAATGCCCCAGGATATATATATAAGCAGGAAGTAGTATCTGGATGCGTAAACAAAATTAGCCCGGGAGCACACGACCGGTTTCGCGGTTATTGTCGCTCGTCAGGTATGCGTACCCGATGCTCTCTTGTCTAAACATCCACATACTTGTACACTCCGAATTGATTGATATTTCTCACCAGAATCGAATCTGTAGCAACAGGAGTGTGCATGGAAGCTCTTCGTCGAAGAGTCCACAGAAGAATCACAACTGTGATTCGTTGATAATTCTTTGTCAGTTGGGCTGAGCCAACCTTAGGAACGAGGGCAGAATGCCCCAGGATATATATATAAGCAGGAAGTAGTATCTGGATGCGTAAACAAAATTTGCCCGGAAGCACACGACCGGTTTCGCGGTTATTGTTGCTCGTCATATATATATATATATATATATATATATATAGGCTACCGCGACGTTCTTTTATTTTCCCGCCCTCTGTAGGTCCATGCTTTGCCCACTATGTTTATTCATTCTTTAGATTGCAATGTGTCGCTCTGGAGAAAAGCAGGGGTCAGTAAGGCTTGCCCTGCTGTTTAACGCTGATAGACGAAAGCCTAATCCGAGACCATGAGTCTTCTGTGGGTTTCATCGATCGCTGAAGTCATCACTAAGTGGGCAGAAACCGTTGACTCACTGTTTGTCTGCCTTGGCGTTAGTCATCCAGTTTTCGCCAAACATTTTCTTGAGTATGTCAACACTGCTTTATGTTGCTCTTTGTCTCTTACTAACATCAGTTCACATTTTTTAGGTGCTACATTGAGAGTAAAAGAAATGCATGCATATTACAGTCTCTGTCATCTGTCTATCGTATTCAAATGAACTAAAAGCACTCATTGTTTTGAAATTCTCTGCATCATTATCGCAGCTGAAGTAAAGCGACTAAACCCACGGCGTGTTTACATTTGTCTTAGTAATAAAAGCTGCCGCGAGATTTTGAAAATCCTTCGACAACCGTGCAACTCAATATCAAAGTCCAATCTTGACGTCCAAGAACTCAATCGTCAGTTCTCCATAGGCTCTTGGACAACCTCTTCCGTTTGCATTTGTTGTTTAAAACGCGCACACTCCAGTTTTCCAAGATTCAGTTCTAAAAATCTTGCTGAAAACTAAAGACTACAAGTCTTTTGCATCCGATCTGCTTTCTCCTTTTCTGTTTAGAATTTCCTCCTCTTCTTTCGACCCTGTTATCTAAACTTCTTATTGGAGATTGTTGGAAATCTTCTAGAATCATAGCCGTTCCCAAGAAAGAATCTGGTCAATCCGGTTAGTTGTCTACTCTACATCGCTATTGAAAGTATTAGAGTGGGTACTTCCTAATCTTACTTTCACTGACGTTCAATTCCCCGATCCCATGCAGTTTACGCACAAATCCCCAGTATCTAAAGTTGATGCCGTAAGCTATATTATTCACTCGGTTGTTTCCCCTCTTGATGGTGGATCCAATATAGTAAGGTTTATTTTTCTTGATAATGCTGACGCTTTTGGCTCCCTCAGTTGTTGTGCCTTCTTCAGGTTCTCCATGAAGACCGCGTCGACCCAAATGTTTTGAATATTTTGTGACTGTGTTTACAACTGTACCAAGTTTACTTCTTTTAGCAAGAGTAAGTCCTCATCCCTGTCAATCAACTCTGGGGTTTTGCAAAGGGCCATTCTATTTCCCTTTCTTTTCTCTTTTTGCGTTAACATTCTCTCTGTTTCTCCAATTTTACTGTTTGCAAATATGCTGATAGTGTCTTTTTCATCTCTCCTTACGATGATGAAGCCAACTCTCGTCATCTCCAAGATACTACGAGTTAACTCGGAGCCTGATCCTTCTCTCATCCTCTATCACTGAACAGTCTTCAGTTTGTCGATGTTCTCTTTGATCTTCAAAGTGGTGCTTTGTGTTCATCTTTTTTCAATAATGTCCCATCGCTAACAATTAATGACGAATGCATCCATAGAGGTTTGTCTGTCCGTTGTATTTAATTCAACCGTTCTTGAACGAACCATTCAAATGAGATTTTAGTGAGACATGTTGAATCCGTTTTCCTCAAGTTGCATATATTTTACTTTTTTTCCCTTTCGGCTGAGAAAGCTCGAAATGCCTTGTACGCCCCTTCAACTTACTGCTTTTTACATTCTCATTCTTTGGCTCTAAGGCTTCTCAGTGCTCTCTCCTGGTCTGGAAAAAGGGTTTCATTCGCATCGTCAAATCCCTGAAACTACTTGCACGTTGTCGTCAAAAAACTGCACCTTTACTTTCATTGTCCTGAGACATTTTGACGTCTGTGGTAGATTTTCAGACTGTGCTGTCTAGCAGCAACCATTGTCTTCGTGCACCATTGTTTAAGACTTTTTCTTATTTCACAACGAGACTACACCGTGACGTGATGTTACGACTTGCGTAGTCTGGGTCAGATTGACCATATCGTAGTTAGCTACCGTTGGCGCGGTTCTGTCCAGAACTGTACATCATACTGGACCACGTACGTCGAATCGGACCATGTGTTAGTTTTAATGACATTTTTACTGCAGCTGAATGGCCGTCGATTGGCTGTCGAACGTCCGTGTAATTCGGCTGTTCGCCACAGCTGTGAACAGAAACTATCCGAGGAACCATGAACTGCGACGAACAGCAATATAGACGAGCAGTGGGATCAAATTAAGCAGACTGTGCATTTGGCAGCAGATCTCGCCTGTGGTCCTAGATCTAGCGTTCCTCAAAAACACTGGATCTCGCAAGGGTCGTTGGGTCTAATGAAGCAAAAACGCCAGCTTCCTAACTGCAAGGACGTGAATAAAATGCGTCGACAGTTGCAGCGTCAGTTGACCATAAGCCTTAAGAATGACCGCGAAAACTGGTGGGTTAAGGTAACCGAAGAGATGGAAGTAGCGACCGCTTCAGGCAACAGCCAATGACTATTCAAACTTATACGCGACAGCGGTGGGCGGCGAACTTTAGTTAGTGAAGTCCTGTGCGACAGGAATGGAGGACTAATCCATGGTAAACAACAAAAGCTGGACCGTTGGGCGGAGCACTTCAAGGATCAGTTTAGCTGGCCACACGCCAACGTATTTAGTTCAACGTCTGCAGCTGCGAATCCTTGGGAGGTGTCACTTGATTCCCCAACGGAAGTGGGAGTGCAGTTGAATATTCGACCTCTGAAGAGTGGTAAAGCAGCCGGTTCCGACGACCTTCTCCCAGTTCTTTTCAAATTGGGTGGAGAAGCTCTGATGAAATCCTTTGCCTCCTTGCTTTATGATATTTGGAACAAAAAACGTATTCCGTTATCGTGGGGTAAGTCACTAATTGTACCCATCTTCGAGAAGGGAACACGGAGTGACTGCAGCAATCATCGTGGGACCAGTTTAATTCCGATAAGTAATAAGGTGTTGGCTTCGATAATGCTGCGTTGTTTGACACCGATTCGCGAGAGTAAAATCCGCGAACAGCAGGCCGGATTTCGTCCAGGTCGAGGTTGCATTGACCAGATATTCACTCTCCGACAGATACTCGAAACGCGCTACACGCATCGGCGCCCTACGATCGTAGTCTTCCTCGACTTGAGAGGTGCTTTCGACTCCGTGGATCGACCAACACTAATCAGTGTTCTCCGCCGGAGGGGTATGCCAACGAAGTTTGTGATCCTGTTGCGTGTATTGTACTCGCATACCTATGGTCGCGTTAGGGTATACGGTGAACTGTCACGCTTATTTGAAACGACTAGTG
>LUCM01010769.1:0-37947 GCA_008360955.1 Fasciolopsis buskii | reverse complement strand
GTTAGAAATCATCAGCAGTGCATATCCACCGCGCCCGAACTGGGACGCGAACCCGGGACGGTGGATATGCACTGCTGATGATTCCTAACAAGGATGAAACAGCTGTACAGTGCTTCCATGGTTTCTATATGTTGAGTTGAGCGATGATATCACATGGTGAATTTTTCATATATATATATATATATATATATATTTGCCCGAGAGCACACGACCGGTTTCGCGGTTATTGTCGCTCGTCAGGTATGCCTACGCGGTACTCTCTCTCTCTTTCTCTCTCTCTCTCTCTCTCTATATATATATATATATATATATATATTATTGCTTCGACTGGGTTTTTCCACGTTAGATTTATCCAATAAACCAGTTGCGGAGTGAACATGGAACCGAATTACGGTCATGCAAACAATTGTTTATTATATTAAAGTGAACTTTGATCTCTGTTTCATTCAGTTTGGTGTTAATGAAAATGTCTGCATAGATTTAGTGGTTTTAGTTCTTCAGCTTTTGTGTGTAAAGCACTTCATGTTTCGCATTGGCTTTATCTATAACTTGTCTTATTTTTTCTCGCAATGCGTCGCTTTCCATTCTTCCAGCTAGGCTATGTGAGCTCAGCTAATTCGGCTTCTATGGGTGCATTGGCAGCCACCGAGAAGAATTGCGCAACCACAAACAGTTTGGTCGAGCTACGGCCCCACGGTAGTCGCTCTGTTGAGTCTGTCCGTCCAGCCAGTCTGGTATGCAAATGCTCTGAACCTGATTGTATTCTCGAGGCTGGATTGACTGGGGATCGATGTTCGCATGCGTTGCTTTTGCTTCCAAACACTGTGCCGATTTCGGGTGCACAGAATAAACCTCAACAGGTGATGGTTCGGTTCGAACAAATCCCACTCCAGGTTCGTTTGCACGCAGTATTTTTATCCCGTGAATTTGGAAACATCGTCCATTCCATATGCTCTCGTTGAACTTGAAGTACTGTTAATTCATCTTTCCGGATGCGTTCTAAGTAATTCCAATGCTTTTGGGAGATGACCCTGTGTCGACGTTTAAACGGAAGAATGCGATTTTTCTCGATTTGAACTTATTGCACTGATTATCCACCTGTTTTCAGTTTTTAGAATCATCAGCCTGGCGACTGTTTACCCCGGTTTTGGTCCCTATCTCTTAGCAGATTACCTTAAAGTGAATTAAACAAATAGGAGTAGAAAAAACGGTAGTAAGTATGCGGAAGATATTGATGAACAAATCTTCGGAACACAGGTTAGCCACTTAACTATATCATCCAGTGTCCCCAAATATCCCTTGGGAGGATCTCGCATGCGGCATCTATGCTACGTTGTTTCCAGTAGACAGGTGTGCTAATACGATTCCAATGAAAGCAAATACAAAATATTACCAATGAACGAAGGTCATGTTTAGACACCATATATTCTAGAATTAGTAGAAACGTTTGCACACTACACCTACCAACAACGCTGTTATTAACATTATATCTTTCACAATTAGTTTATGTTATCTTGTCGGATTCGCAAGTGGTATGCTAGACCTAATAAAAACGAAAAGAACTAGTTTAACCCTCGTTTTTTGACACGATTTTTTTTATAAAGATTGTAGCCCAATATGTCCAGTCCTTCACTATCTTCGTCTTTGCACTCTCGTGAAAGTATCTTCGACACAAGGAAACAGTGCGTTGGGCTTTCTCAGCAGTGCTTATTTGAGGCACATTGTCATGTGGGGAACGTTTGGAGAGGAGTTCAAGGCGTGGCCAATTTAGAGCCCACTCCCGCCCGTGCTGAGGCACTTGAATGTCCGGCGCTCTCCATTGGTTTGAATGGTCTTTGGCAGTCAGCCTAGGGGCGATGGCTAAACTCTGATTTCGAACCAACTACGAGAAGTGTACGAAGCACGCGATTGTATGTTCATCGACTTGTGATGGATGGGTATATTGGGCATCCATGGTGTCTAGCCTCTTTCCGAAGAGCCTTTGGACAGAGTCAACAGCCGGCGTCCTTCAGTGGATTACGAGATTACCAAACCGTCTTACTGGTTTGTGGTATAAGTTGTGTGGTTGGTGAAAGGCTCGGAGTAGAATCCTCTAAGTCAGTATTCTTCGATTTGGACAATCGCGTAGTATCCAGCCCACTGACGAACCATGGATCCCATTGCATAGCTGCTGGTTTGGAGCTGTAGAAAAAACGAGTATAAATGATTTTTTGATGATTTTTCCATTTTCCCACTTGTTGATTGTAAAACATGTCTTAAGAAAGACTACCCGCGGTAGTCGAACCGTTGGCGAATTACATCTACCAACAGTATTATTATTAGCATTACAACTTTCAATATTATTGCCGAAACCCATGCTACAAGTGTAACTAGACAACACCGTCAAGAAACTAATATTTGAATTTTGATCCCTTTTGTTACGCAAGAATTAATGTGTCTTTTCAACAACAACCTTAAAATTTTGAGTTTTCTAGCGAGCAAATATACTAGGAATTTAGCCGATATCGAATTTCAGCCACCATATGTAAATCTCAACCATGACGTATTACGAACCTGTTAGGGAGAACAAAAAGCGAGTTATTCACAACAATTTAAGGCATATATTACTGGAAATCCAGCATCAATGTGCGGTAGCAATCAATGGAGTAGCCATTAGCACGCCGTATTTTTTGGTTATTTTGATCTTGCCTCTCGAACAGGAAATTATTTTTATCTCACACCAGCCAGTTTTATAATTTCACAGTCAATATCCACTGATTAGTTAGCTCATTGAATTATCACGTTAGGACGTGAAACATCTTGGATGCGGTCAAGAATCAGGCATTAGTTTTTATATGAAGCATATCCTGAACCCTTGTGTTTTCGCCCGATTCCCGTCAAATTGAAAGAAAACCACTCAGCTCAGGATGACATGTTTGTCAGATCCTATTGAGGTGGATTACGGCGCTTCTTTCAGAGTCACTGTCGTTTCTTTACATTATCTGCATTATTAGAATCAGGGGAATGCCTCAGTCACCGCGACAACAAAATTTCCCTTATTTTTAATGCATTCCTTTATTATCCATTTGCAAAGCTTTTACCATGTTATTCGTTCAAGACCAAACAATTTGCACGGGAATAAGAAAGCCGGACAGTTTTTTTTTTGAAGAATTTCGCTCAAGCGATGTCAACTTCATAAATGTTCTGCAAATCACCACATGCTTGGCATCCATCAACAAAATTAATGGTCGCCAGATTAAGGAGCTCATCATTTTTTGTTATTGCGTAGGATAATTATATTCGCTGTTTCGTTGCTCGAATGATCTGAGTTCCGTGTCCGCTGGCGCTTTTGGCGTTTGAATGTTATTCAACCCTATCCGGAGAATCGTCTACTAAATATTGGTAGTGATTCGCGCCAGGGATAGGGGAAAGAGCTTCTGTCGTAAAATTTCAGTCTGAACATTGGTAACTCTGTGGTCATTTCCGGATGTGCTTGATTTCCTCTATGGAAGACACGCATTTGTGATAGTTTATTTGTATGAAGTTATGTAACTGGTTGCCCTGTTTAGTTTAAAATGGCGAAAAGGCTTAAACACAATTTTAAATTGATCGAGGTCATTTAATCAATTCGCTACCCTCTGCATTGTGCTATCGAAAGATTTTTGGTGTTTGTTGCTCGTTGCTTCACTGTAGACGGATAACGCGGCACGCTCAAATGACCTTGACGCGAGGTCAACCTTGATATAGATTGAGATCCTTCCTAAACGAGAATTTTCTTGCTCATCATCAACTATCATTACTAGGCCCCAATTAACTCAAAATATTCCCAATTAACACATGGTTATCTTCAGCCTATAAATAGTGGCATAATGGTGAGCAGAACATTCGATGAAATAACTGTTTCTGTTGGACAAGCGAGCCCACTATCATTTATGAACACGGACTAAGATAAGTCTTGAGACTCTTCCAAAAACGTTTATGAGACTTTCATGCTCCATTAGTATTTCACTTTTCATATTCCGGGGCGTCTACTATGGTCACCCCTATTTAGATAGCCTTATTGCAGTCTACAAAAAGATATAATAAGGGAGATCTGTAAATAGAATCATATTTGGTAGTACTTCTGTATACTTCCCAAGTACTAGAACCCTAAGGACGTTAACAGAGGACATCTTGAAGACATCACGATTGACTTTACCTGTATGTAGTGCCATCAAAACCATGGGAAAGAAAGAAACCAGTGCGTTGAAAAGAAAAAGCCGTTTGTTTAATGTTCACTACTTATGTCAGCTGTTCCAGATTCCTTCTCTGCGTCGTCTATGGTCCATCAAATATCATGGTTTCTCTGTGAACGTTAGCTGAACCGGGTGTCTAAACCGAAATGAAAGGTTGAAGTAGTGACCTGGTGCCGATCTTTTGTCTAAAAGACCTGGTCTGCGAAGTAGCCGAGCGAAACGGCGTTCTTAGGCGGTTGGCAGTCTGATCGATAATCCAATTGATATATGTTCTCCTCAATCCAAATCAGAGACTCAGCACCTCCTGTGATTTGCAAAAGAATCGGAAATTGAGAAAATCGTTTCATGAACCTCGGCTCAGGTGCAACATCTCTTAGTGAGACAAGAGACTCTGATCTTGTTGAGTAACGAAACACATTCGCCACATCACAATACTACCATCAGAAGATCACTTACCAGGCTAAAACCTACCATGTTGTCGTCACTGCTGTTTGGCTCTGGCTACTTATTCGGTGAATATGATCCCGCACTACTCACCAACACAACTGATAGAGTGACTGTTCCTCTGTCCCCAACTTAGGGATGTGCCGAGTACCGTACATCTCTGCTCTTTTTGTCTAGATAAGGCTTGAGATTTGTAATTGCAAAACTTGGCCATCCGAGATAATGTTCTGCAGCTGTCTGTATTTGAGCCATAACGCATCCAAAGCATTGCTAAAATCCAGTGGAGACATCTGATGAACAATGGCGAAGTGCGTTGTTATGTACTCGGTACTGGCAGTAATTTTTGAGAGCTACACGAATGATGGTATGTGTACACCATCATCCCAGACAGTATATTGTGTCGCGATAGTTTCCATGAATTCATCACCTCGTTCCTTCTTTGTGTTTCGGCTTCATCAACCCTCCTATGTTCTTAATACTAACTGATCAGGTCGATTGTGGCAATTTTATGTAACTGCTAACAAAATAAATTATCACGACTTCTGCTCGGTCTTTACTAGGAAATCGGTACAAGATTTGTCTGTTAAAGACAACGAGCTGATGTCATTAGTCGTCTCAAAGTCACCGACCGATTTTGATGCAGTTCGCACTCGGGTATAATTAGGAAGATACAACTTGGTTAAGTGTCCATTCTGTCGTGGACCATTTCAACCAAATTTATTACCGAATGACAAACGGCCGATTCGTTGTCATGTTTGTTATTAACCGAATATGTTAAGATATGTGTGTCAAGGCTCGTTTATAATTTTTCGTATTAGCATTCCTCCTGGCTACTGCTTCTCTTGCATTCTCATTCGGTTGTATTCATGTATTCGTTTTATCATTTTTGTTTAGTATGAGAATTGTCACTGTCCTACAATGTGGGAACGGTATTGCGCGTCGTTTTTGGATGATACATTGCGATTGACTCGTCTCGTCCCACACGGACAATCGGATGAGGTAAGAGCGTCTATTTCGCCACTTGGCTATGTGGTTTTGTTTTAATTATTTTCTTATCCTTCTTTAGTTTCAAATGATCCTCTCGAATTTGACCACGCTTGTTGATTGCCTTGCACGGTGGGTGTGCATACATTAATTAGGCTTTGGGATGGAGTTCGGCCAAAAAAGATGAGAATTATGGTAACAGCATCACTTTTTCTGTTCCTGCTGTGTTCTTTTCCAATGCCGCAGCTTGGAAAATCATGCCAGTTAGCACTAAAATGCCTCATTACCTAACCGATGCACTATAGTTTGTTATCTGGCATCGCCCCTCTCACTTACTTAGCAGTCTCTGTTACCTTGACGATGGAATCATGGAACAAAAACTCTTCAATGTCTTTCTTATTTGCAATTACGTTGATTAACAGTTGGGTTCAGAATTTTCCAAAGAAAACCATTCAATTCACTGAATTCATCGCTTGTGGATTCTAACTGGTAGTCGAAACTTTACTTGAAAACGCACATGGGAACGAAGGCCGTCCGATTTGATGCTGCGAGATCCGTTCCACAAGGGACTAGAGCTGTTGTCTAACACAGTTTTTCGGTAGGGCCTGGTTATGGTCGAATTCCGAGAGGTGCTGTCTCAATTTTTATGATAAACTAACAGCTTTATCATTTCTCTTATACATGCTGCCGGTTGTAGTACTAATTAAGCGCATTTGGCCTCGATTGAAATTTCGAGCTAAGCCGTCCTCTCGTGGCTACGGCACATTTCCGTAGACAAAACAGAAGTACCTGCTACCTGGCACGGTCATAGGACGTAGATGGGTAAACAGCTGTGAAAGAAGTAGTCAACTTGCAAAGCTGGCTGAGATCCTCTCGGTAGGTGATCGCGAATGAGCACCGGTGATGCAACAGGATATAGTTAGTTTTCATTTATTTGTCTCCCTTCGCCTTGAAATGTCGCGCAAATTTGAAGACGGTAGTGGAGGTAGCGTATGTCTCCAAGCCAGCCTGTCGCGCACTTTTATTCGTTTTTCCGAATGAGATGTTCCATTGACCATCAAACTACTGTTCGTCGATCCTTCTGGAGCAGCTGTGCTTCCTTGCAAATTACACTTGAAAATATGAAGAAATATAATATTGGCGACTCCAGGTAAGCCACACTTCAAAGGGAATGTAATTCACTTGCAGTCCATTTCTACTCTAAGTACGTAAGAAGAAACTGATTGGTAAATGAAGATCAAAAAGCTCGATTCAACTAACTGCTCATATCTGCGCACTTGTGAGTCTACCGATCTGTTTTGACCTTTTGTTGATCAAGACAACAATTTGTGCATCGCACTTTTGAAAAGATGAACTTAACGGACGGTGACAAAACGCATCAAATTCAGTTGATTGTATCAGAGCTGAGTTCTCGGGGAAAATTCGAACGTCTCAATAGTTTTTTTTCCTCTTCTATGTCAATAGTGCTACGAGATAGCAGCCCAGACCTGAGCACGTTGGTGCACAGTCAATGTTTGTGAAAGCTGAACCTGAAACAACCGAAAAGCGGTTGCCTCAACTGCATTCTGTCACACCAATTTTTCCTCTGTCTGCATCGGATGTACCGAGTGAAACGTTTGTCGGATAATGACTTTTTAAAACACGGAGGCACTGGTGTGCATGTGGTGGTAACTCATGGTTTCATTTGTCGTTCTTAGTAAAGTTGAAACATGAATTCTAAAAGATCAAAGGGAGTCGGTCGACTCACGAATGTTCGGACGATTGAATACTCAACTAGGTTTGTGAAATGTGGAGCTTTATCAAGTGATTGTTTTACAGAATTTAAATCGTTTTCATTTCAAAGCATTGTCCAAATCCTGGGACACCATTTCCAGGAAACTCCATCGATCATATCCATGGAACCGATTTATTTTCAATTTGGAGACAGTCTTCTGATCATAAAGTACGATGTATTATACATTCAATGATTTATTGTGTTTTTGTCAGACAATGCTGTCCATTTTTTTCTCTTAAGACTCCTTTAAGTCATTATTGATGGGTGCTCATATGAAGTGCACGAGTACGTAGATCTGTCTCGATGATGAACTGATGCCCGGACATGTTTCCCCGCGTCGAAAGAACAATCTCTAAATCGTGTTGCTCGAGAAGTTCTCCGTACAAACTATGTTCGTTTGCATAATTTTCTGTTTATCATTCATCTTTTTGGTATCTTCCTTCTGATTGTTGTCTCGTGGTGTTTTAGGGCAACGCTCCGCCGGCCCACTTACATTTACATCTGGCCGAAAGCAATCTGACATGGCATTCGCCGTCCGATTTGTCCGATCTGGATCTACCCAGTGGCACACGATGGGCTACCAGTGACTCGGTTATTGGATTTCTTCGCGATCCATCTTGTCGTATCCGGTGTCAGCTGTACTTCCTGCATCGGCAACTCGCGTCCGATCTGTTAGGCCGCTGGGGTCCGACAACCGGAGCCTCAGCCCCGGTTGTTGCAGGTTCAGTGACGAGTTCGGATCAAAATCTCTCCGGTTTGGGATACACTCAGACGGTAGGGGAATGGTATGATATATTCCATATCTTATCAACCAATATCATTGATAAAACATATCTCATGGTTACGATGCAATGGACCGTCAAGGCAAATGAGGAAATACAGTCTTTCGAAAGTATGGACAAGTTTGACTTACTCTCTCGTGCGATGATAGTCATTGTTCACCTGTCAGGAGGGGTACGTGCGTGTCTGTTCTGCGAGCACTGGTGGCGCTCACGCAAGTCAGCCAGTTGAGTGAGTGTGCTCAGAGCGGATCAGCCTATAAGCCTTTTTGACCTTATAAAGCTGGTTTATCTTTGCCTTTTTTCGTCTCTCAATAGCCCTGCACAGTTTATGTACAGACAACCCACAAGCTATTGGTGAGGTCTTTAAAATTGGCCGTGGTGTTTCGACTGTGTTTATTTTTTCTGTTATTGTAAATTCATGGAATTGTTCCGAAGGTCAAATTTTTCCCTACACTGGCACGTTTTAAACTCCTTGCCATTTATCGCGCTCCGTTGAATTTTGAAGTTTCGTGGGTGCACAAAAGGTATCCGACGGAGAGGAGAATTGCCCTCAGACATAACTCCATCGGCAGAGATCCTGCGTCATCAGTGTTATTTATCTTTTTGTGAACGAGTTATCATGAATTCCATTTTTCTTCTCAGAATGAATCTAAATATATTTCGGTTATTTCTTTACAAAAAAGCTGGTTGCAAGCTGATTTGGTGACGACGCGATTCATCTTGACTGATACGATTTTTTCAGAGTAGATCGTCCATCAGATTTGAGGAGAGGGCCCATGTGTAATAACTTTTATCTGTCACTGGTGGTGTAAATCTTCGTGTCATTGATTCCATTTGAAGATGCGAGAAATAAACTGCATTTGTGTGCATTGCAAACACGTTATCCCTGCGTTTCGTTGTGTTTTGTTTATCACTGTTTGTACTATCTCCGGCACTCAAGCACGAGATCTTAGACATTTTACAATTGGGCCATTCAATCATCTGGTTACTCGCACAGATCATCCTTTTTGTGTTGTTGCTGGTTGCCTCGGCCAAATTTTTACCCTTCATGAGTTACCTGAAACGCGCCACACACACCTGTTAATCGTAGTTTTTTCACCTTGGAGGGCGCCCTCAACTCAGTCGACCGAAATACCTAGTTCAGTGCTCTTCGACGGAAGGGTACGTTTTTGTATGGTTACGAGACATTGAGTTTGCGTGATGAAAGTGTGCATTGTTTTGAGGTTTTTGATCATCGACGTTTGCCCAGTATCGCTAGAATTGGATGGACTGACCCAGGGAACAATATGCAGGTTAAAATTCTAATATTAGGTGCCACACCTGAGGACGTTTTGCCACAGTGTACGTGGCTTAGTAGTTAGTTAGTTGCGTCACTTGTTGCGTATGGCGAACACTCGTTTACTATGTCGTATCTTGATTTCCGTACCAACCACGAAATGAAAGAATCCACGTGGAGGTCATGATCATGGTTCGACTGTAGAGGAGAATGCGGCCACAACTAATGGAGAATGTAATGGACTCCGCGATAGGAACCAACTAGTGGTGGTCCAACAAAGCGACAATGACTTTGTTCAGTAAGCAAAAACTGGCGATGGAGCCAGAGCTCGGAGAAATAGCACGATTTCCGCAGTTGAGAGCTGCAGTTCAAATCGTCACTTAAGGCATTGGGACCAACACATCCAGAGGGAGGTCAAAGAAAACAAAAGCAAAAGTGTATGACATGCAGTCAAATCCGCCCGGGAATGCTCAGCTAGTTAGAGCATGTGTCTTTGGTGAACAATATACACCCCCAGGCAAGGTTTGCACAATAAATGTGGGAACTACTCGCTTGCTCTCTTGTTCCGCGATGTGTCAACAGGAGGAGGACTATGGGAACAGAAAGAAGAATTGGAATTGAAGGTGAGATTGAGAGTATGAGCACGGTCGGTGGACCTATTGATCGGTGTCAGAAGAGTGTTGTTAATATTGATCTTTTCCGGGATAGTAACGTTTCAGATAAGGTCTGTAACAAGCAAATTTCCAATGCTTGAAAATACAATATCAAAAGTAGCGTGCTCACTACTTTTGTGAGCGCGACAAACGGCACACGAGTAATGATTGAAAGAAAGTCGAAGTTTCATTCACGTGAGAAAGAAATTACCATTAGGAACAATTGAGATTTGGTACTCGGCAGTTATTAGCTGACTGCTGACTGGACATCCGCTTTGAGAACGCAGGAGGAATGAAATGTGACTGGTATCTGATGAGAGTTGGGTGATTTGGGTTTCGGTAGATCAAGGTTAGAAGATTAAGGAGACTGATGAAAAGAATCATTGTTGGAATTCAGTCCGTCAACGTCAGTGAAGGTGATGAGTTCGCGATGATTTTTCAAGTGCGCAAAGTGAGCATGAGAACGAGAGCCATTGTGGTTGTTTTGATGTCATGATTAACGCTAGAGAAAACCAGGGACTATGATAATGAGACTCAAATTGAAGAACCACTTGAAGTGTCAATTAGGCGATATATCTGAAGCCCGTAGACAGTTTAATATGCGTTATTTATGAATTCGCTGGGCCCCAATGTCGACCATCGGTGTTTCGGTCAGGAAATTGTATTCGTTTTAATAAGTTTATAAATTTGAAGTAACGTAACCTAATTTCGCTACAAATCTTCTAAGCAAATAAACATTTAATCTGGTGATGCTTGTCATTATCAGTAGACTCTATAGCAAACACTAAAGTAAATTGGGCACGGGTAAGTTTTGAACATTCCAATTAGATTATTTGATCATTCTGTGTCCTTTGGTTATGTCGACGACGTTGCGCTTGCATTGCAGTTATGTCAGCATTGGATTAGGGTTATTTTGACTATTGCAATAGTTCAAAGGTGTTGAGTTTCCAACGCTGCACATCATAGATACTGAAATGCATTCCGCAATCGCACAGTTTCATAGGAAGTATCAAACGTTTTTGTGGCGACCGATCCTACCCTTTGAATAACCACGTTTTACCTGGTGTCAGCTGACTAATGCATTCTACTTTCAAACAGTTGTTTCGTGTTTCAAAATCAGATAATTTTTCACTGGGCGATTCACTAAAAATCCGTGCTGCCATCTTTCGATCTGATTGGTTCGGTTCTTTTGTTTTAACAGCCGTTATCTGTCCACTGAAATGTTCTGATTTGGTTATTATCGCATTCATCCGTCGAGCTTCATTAAAAAATTAAGGAGATATCCGACGCTTCAACAGGTTAGAAGTGGCTGATTAGATATCGCTATCCCGCTCACTCATCGAGTCATCCGTTTACTTGTAGACTGACTGACTTGCTTTGTTTACCAAAATAATACTTCACAGGTCTCGGATTTTGCAAGGTGGACTTTACAGATGGCGACAAAGCACTCCTGGCCTGGTTGAACGCTGCAGGCCTACGTTTTCAAGAAGCATGCGAAAAATTTAAATGCCTCAACACCCTAAAATGTGACCAGGCCGCTCCCATGACATTCTCTCATTCCATATATGTGCGTCAACCAAATGAGATCAAGGGGCTTGTTGTCGGAGTACCAATGCAGTGGCACATTTCCCAGTCCGGGACTATGACGCGTGATCCATTGCGGTATTTCGAGTTTGTAGTGTAATTTTGTCTAGTAAACCATTATTCGTAACCTAGGGAAACCCGTTGTTTGATTACCTTAATTGTTCCCCGGGATTTCATTTCTGACCATACTGACACGAGAAAAATAGTGTTTTATTCATTCTCTATTGGCCTTGGAACTGATAACGCGTTATGAAATGGAACATCAAAACTCCTGCATATATGGTTGAAATCTCACGGGTAACTCCTAACCGTTTGCAAATGGTCGACCGGGAATCGTTCCTCACGAGCAATCACTGTGTATCCGACTTCATTTGTGAAGTACGTTTGATTTTATTCAGCTTGTCTCCAGTATTTTAATTACTTTTCTCTTATGCGACTACCATTGCGTACTTTGATCTCCTCAGTTCTCCGACTCCACTACGGGCCAACAGTTCTCTCTTCAGTCATCCAGTGTTACATGTCCTGCTGTACGCGGCAAACACGCCACTGGCCGATCTTCGAGTCTCGGTCTCGCGGGTCCTCCAGGTGGTGTGCCTCTTCTGAAAGCTGTCGGAACTGCTGCTGCGTCAGTTGGTATGCCTTTGGTCGGGCGATCTAGTCTGACCTCATGGCTTCATCAGGGCAAGCAAAAGCAAACTGGAGAACCCGTCGTCGACTCGGCTAATGGGGATGTTGGCAAAGGTGTGTTGTGTACTGGTTCTGACCCTTTCGTTTTAAACGCACTTATTTTCATTTGGATTTATAATATAGGACGGCTGAACTGATTGGATTACATTACATGGTTATTAGTCTATCCTTAGGCGAACAGCACATTTTTCGTTGCTGGCTCGTTGTTTCATCTCACGTCTGATTTTCTCCCACAAAGGTCACAAATATCCTCGGATTTGTTTACACTCCGATGGTGATATTGGGAACTTCGGATAATGTACATTTCATATTTTCTCGAAATATCCCGTCGTTATAGAAGATGAAAGACATCTTAGGATGCTCATATAGATGACCCTACCCTGCGATACCAGACTGTTACTTGTCATCACCTGAACCCCACGTGAGGGCAGTGGAAGTGGGCATATTTTTAGTATCAGAGGTTCGCTACACTATATTGCGGTAGTGACATCCATGAACCCGTAATTTGGATAATAAAAAGGTCTCAACAGCACAGCCATGATAGCGTGTGCACCTCCCATATGATTAAGGAAATCCGGGTCAATTTTGCAGGTCGCATTGTCTCGAATAGTAATAATAGTAGTAAAAACAAAGACTAATGCTGTGAATCTTTTCCACTCCCATGAAAATGTGAGCCAGGTTGTTTGTAGTACTTGAGTTACCGAGCCATGAACAGAGTCGAAGGGCACTCAACTAAAGTCGAAGGTAAGTGAATGCAATGTGTCAGTGAAGTCAGGAATAAGACCAACGAAAGCATAATCCTTGTTAATTCAAGATTTACGGAGCAGGTGGAAAATTATAATATATTTCAAATCCTAATAGTCAACCACTGAACTTTAAGAGCCCTGTGCCATACTGTGTGACTAGTATAGTGCTCTTAAATATCTAAACATGGTCTTCGGTGTGCGCAAAGAGCAAGCCCGTACGGTACTCGGCGAGCATCCAGGTTGCACGTAAGGCCGGTATTTTGGTGGTTAGTTTTAACTGAGATGAGACCATGCTCACCAAGTATGCATCCGCGAACAGGCAGATAAGGTGTCGAGTGAATGGATAGTGGTCATCTGACAAGCATTCTTTTCATAAAATACCCGAAAAGTCCGCTGGTAGCACTGTGATGTGGCGAGTGTAGCCTGCCACTGATTAAGGCTGTAACCCTTTGTCTCCGAGATTTTGTGGGTTAGCAGAGGCGTATGAATCGAGTTTTCTCACCAGCGGCTCTGCTATGTCTCCCGGTGAGCGTTTGGCTTCTGGCCTGAATTGAGAAAAGAACATGAACTAAACTACTCGTGATCGAATTCCACCGGTTTACAAACCCCATGTTCCGCCCTAGTGCCTTGCAGATCTCAGGTCTTTTGGACAAGGGTTCGGGGTGCCTCCTCTCTGATCACCTTTTGAAATGATCTCAGGTGATCATGTGTTTCAAATTGTCTATGCAGAGTAATTCCTACGCATTTCCATGGCGGAATTTTATTCACCAAAGTCTAAAAATGAAGATATAGCTCAGCGCTTCCCACCGGGTTGTTTGATCTTTGGTCGTCAGTCTAAGGCAGATGGCTATACCCTTATTTCAAGCGAACTATTGTCAGCATAAATAATATACCGTTGTATGCTCTTCATCATTCATGATGAAAGGGCATACTGAACAACTAGGATGTCCAGCTCAATTTTAACGACGTATGATCTGAGCAAACGATCCCCGGGTTTCAGTGCGTTACGTGACCTTCAGGTCATCCTATTGCTTTGTAGGTCAAATCGTTCGGTCAAAGTCTTGGTTTAGAATCGCTAAGTCTACTTTCTACTTCGACCTGTGTAACTGGGTAAAATCAAGTCCATAGGGAAATCACGGGTCCCAATGGATGGCAGATGTACCAGGTCTATGAGAAGCTCTGTGCAATATTTTTCTTCTCTTCGTTCCCGAGAACAGTTTGCACACAGATTTGTCGAGTGACTATAGGTAAGTTGTAACACATTTTTTAAATGGTATCGTTTGATTCTTAAACTGCAGAAGATTTTATGGACTAGTTTAATTTCAATGAATGCAACATTGAGAAAACAATTTGGCGAACAAGCTCGTTTTCAGTGATTCCTACTCATGCCGTTACATAACTATATATTTAGAAAAAAAAACACTTTAAGAAATATGGTTGGGGAAGGGATTTGTGGTGTTACATGCGTAACCTGAATACACAAGAACGTGTTAAATCTTTTTTTGTCTAGGGTTTGTATTGGGATGGAGGATGGGGCAAGAGAGTTGAAGAGTACGAATCACTGAAAACGAGCTTGTTCGCCGAAGTGTTTTTTTTAATGTGCTCAATGGGAATTTTCAAAGAATGCAACATTGGTAGAGTATTCCTTACAGTTCAGTAAGTACTTAACCTTCCCGTTGCGTCAGATGCCGATACAATGAATTTAGTTTGAAACCCTGAGGCTTTGATGGTAAGATATATTATATGAGAACAATAGCAACGAAAATTCAGGCTGTCATTGTATAGTAAGATTTTACACGGGTTCATTGATTTACCTCTGCCTTGCTCGAAATATTTCCGAATGAAAGGTGGATTTCTCTTGATGGACGAAGTTTGGTTTGTGAGCGCTTGGCGTTAGGTTCATTCTGGCTCTATATCTGATGTCAAGAAATTAATACTTGTGACGTGTAGGCCACGAGCAGTTTTCAGAAGTGCAAAGACGTCTCGTATCGGTATGATCAGCCATGTGAGAGTGAGGATGGATCCATGTCTGGGAAACAGTGCCGTCTAACAAGCTCGTCAGGACTCGGGTGAATGACGCACGAGCTAAAGGCCCGAATAGTTGCAAACCCGGAGGCAATGTGGAGAACCACCCATTCACCCTAACTCCGAAACAGAGAAAAAGCATTCTATTTTCGTGACACTTTCAGAGCCGAACAAGGGAGGCGTTCGAAGCGAAGATCAAAGGAGAAACAATCTGCCCGAAAGAAGGGAGGAATTCAGCCAATGTGCCCTATCCTGTTTACCCACTGAAGCGATTTGACCATGACAAATTAACAGAAACTAGCTTGTTGAGCAGCCGGATGCCATTTGATCGTTTTCGCTTGGTTAGCCGATTTGAGATTGGACTAGAGTCGAGACCGACTGAAGGCGCTTGAATTACCGGCAGCAATAAACAACTTTACAAAACTTTTTATCAGCGATTCTTACTCACCTGGTCATGGGCTGTTTTATGTTGCCTTCAGAACGAAAGGCTTTGCAAACCTTGTTTTCAGATGCACTACTTCTTAATCGTCATAGAGACTTATCCTTTAATATAGGGTGACCACGGTCATTGCATAGCGCCCAATGTGATAGTGATCACTGGTGAGAACCCACAATAAGCACGTTCAAACACCACGGTACTAACCTGTAGCCCGTACGAATTCCGCTAATTTCAAATCAAGTGGATCACATGAACGAGTTCACTTTGTCCATCTGTGCTGTTTCTGAAGACGTCAATGGGTAGTAACTGTTAAGCGCAGAATCGTGACCACGAGGTCAGTATAATCATATTCTTGCGGCTTTGCATTTGCGGATCACTGCTCAAGTGGACATTCACGGCATTTCCAGGTACGTTGATGTGTTCTTGAAAAATTAAATAACTATCAAGATTGGGATGAATTGTCCTTAGGTTTCGCCTCCATCCCGGGATTCCACCGGTCGTGATAACTTGCATTTTGCACGCACTTTGTAACTTATTCGTAAAGTAAAGCATGTAAACGCGTAATGAAAACGTTTAACAGTTGGATTAGTACCATTCGTTTACTTCCTGTGCTGTTCAGTGGTTGCTTTCCTGTTTTCTCCTTGGAATTTCAGAAACGACGATCTCCTCTTCCTTCTTTATCACATATCATTTATTTAATTTAGGTGTCACCTCTTGAACAAATACGGTGTTTTCCATTCATCTCTTAATTTGTCGCCCATTTTCCCATGGTTTTATCTGCAGATGCAAACAGTACTTTTTCCCCCGCGTCCAGTGTGACCAAAAGTGGAAGGAAAACAACCACAGCACATGCACGTTCAAGCCGTGGTCGTTTTCATCAAGCATTCACGCGGATGCGTCGTGCTGCAACGGCATCTAGTGCGCCTACTGCTCGCTCTCCATCACGAAGTACTGGGGCCCGTCGATTCGCCTCTTCTCACGGGGCATTGATAAGCTCAAAATCTAGCGTGAGTACCACTTCTTGCACTGGCTCACCTCCATCTGTTGTGGACCCGCACAGCGAATCCGGTCCAAGTCAGTTTGAAGCAGTCATTGGACTGTCCAATGCGAGCGCTGTCCAGTGTGATACAATCAGTTTGCAAACAGTTCATGACCCAGTTGCTCGGAGCTCACCCGCTTTACTATTGGCGACATCGGTTTCGCCTTCGCCAGCTCTTCAGAGTCCGTATCTCACCTTTTCGCCTTTCGAAAGCACCGGATCGGCAGACGAACAACTCTGTACAGAGAGTGAGTTTTCACTTTAGTCATTGTTACACGTTTCTCCCTGACTCATTCGCGATCCTCATCAACTGTGTATTGCTCCTACACTTATTTTTTATGAGATCGGTTTGTCCGTGCTAGGAACTAATGTTCAATTTCCATAGAGAAGGTTAACAATCGCTTCGTACGTCACAAAGCTGGACATATCTGTGGCCTTCGATGGAGTTTGGCACGAAGGTCTACTGTTGAAGTTGTCTTTGGGTTCTATCCGGTTCTGATATCGTAAATGCCATGTTTCATCAACACGCGGAGTATCCCCGTGCTAGTCGATGGAGTTCTGTCTCAGGCGTTCCCTGTGAACGTAGCTGTTCCGCAGGGTTACATACATGCGCCCATTACTTTCCTTCTATTTATTGATCATCTCACATCAACCTTCAGTCCCCTTCACTGTCGTTGACGCCATTCTCCATTGATCTTTTTCCCAATCGATTGCTCGCCCAGCCATCACTAGCACCAATCAGGATCGTGCTTTTCTCAGTGCAGCACCTGCTCTCGATCTAGAACGCCTTTTCTTTGAGGCTGTACCAATTAAATACTGACTCAACTTCTCTTTATTCTCCTGAATCTTTTCATTACTGGGTTTGTTCATACCATCTTTTTGTTGGTCTCTTTAAGTTAGCGCTTATCTCTCGTGCTACGGGCAAAGTTAGTTTCCTATTCCGCGCCAGACGTTTTTACACAGCCGCGTACCTTCTTTGTGTAAAACTGATCCACTGGACATCTGAAGATTGTAATCATGTGTGCGGTGGAACTTGATCGGGTTCAACGAAAAGCTGTTTGGTTGATCAGTAGCCCTTCCCTAACCTCAAATCGACAGTCCCTCGCTCATTTCCGATCATTTGCTTTTCTATTGCCATTATTTCGGCTTCCGTTATTCAGAACTCGCTCAGTCAGTTCCTCCTCCCATGGCTTGCTGAATGTTCTTGTATTCAGGAGTCATGCAATCCTTGTCAAGTCCTCAGCCTTAGATACCGAACTTCCTTACTTCAGTCTTCCTTTGCTCCCTAAAGTGCACAGCTCTAAAATCCTCTTCCTCATTCCGTTTTTACGACAACGTAGGGTCTTCCTGTTTCTAAAAACAGTGAATAAAGCAGATCCTAATTAGATATTCTCTAAACGCATCCCCCTTTACAGTATATTTCTTGGTTAATAGATTTATTCCTTTTGCTGTGAATCATTTTATGTAACAGGAAGACCGAATTATGTAAAAAAAACTAGGTTAATTTCACTTTTCCTTTTCATTAAACTGATTCCAATAGTACCCACGGTTATGCAACAATGCATAAGGAGAGTTGCGAAGACAGTACTTCCTAAAAATCTTCAGATTTTGGAATAAGTGATGATAAAAACTTACCTTCAATAGTACAGTATTGGTGAATTTTATAGCATATATTTAATTAGCTACTCTACTCAAGAAATCGAGCAATTGGAAATGGAAATCACCCACGGTCCCTAAGCCAAGAGTCCGCCATTATTTTTGAGGAATGTGCCTTATGCAGTTATCCTGTTGTCATTGGAATTGTTTATTCAAAGTTAATATTACCAATACCTCAATCTGTACGGGGCAAAATTCTGAATGTCAGCGATTGTGTTTTAAAATCCGGTCTCAAGGTCTATGCAGGAAATTAACTGGTGGGATGGAATTAATTCCGAATTAGTTCGCGATATAAGAGTCATCTCATTTTGTTGTTGAGAATGGTTCTCCTATTTCACTGAGAATAATAATTCAAATAACTGTGACTTCTTTATGGGATTCTTTCAAGATTTCTGCTCTTCATCTCTTCACGAGTATTGCAAAATGACTACAGAATCATTCTTATCAAATAACAACAACAGGTGACAAAAAACAATGATTTTTCGTCTACACCCAATATTTCTCCTGATTTATTGAATTACAGCCTTAATTCAATAGTTTGCGTCCGTGCGGTATTGGTTTATATTTGTTGGAATTCTAGCCGACTATCTTCTTGATGATGATCATTACATCAGCCTATTTTTTGCGCACATAGCCAACAATTTGGATGTGCCTCTGAGCGATTTTCATAGCTCAGACTCTTGTGAACCTCTGGGTGCCGCTGGATCCGAGAACAGTAGCAAGCAGTCCCACACAAAACTGACTGCTTCATCGGAGTTAGTTCCGGTGACATCAACTGCCTCGGCATCTGCCATCATGGTCGCAACTTCCAGCTCCAGTACGGAAGTTCTAACTATCCCTGCGACAAATGCATCCGTTCAACTTCTACCGCATCCGTTCGTTCCATTGCCGGCACCACGTACTGGTCCGTTGGCTTTGCACAAATGTCCAAGAAGCACTTTATCCCCGGTAGGTTCTTTAACGTTTTTGTTAGAACAGATGAGGCTAACGTTTATTTCGATGTGTTTTTTCTTTATTCTGTTGAAATTGCAATTACTTTCAGTCCGCAGTACTTAATAGTTGTGAAGATATATATATATATATATATATATATATATATAGCTCTTGCCGAAGCTTGTAACATATGAACGATTTCTGCTCCAGTAGACAGCATGATAGAAAAGTAAATGTAGGAATTTGTATTCATTTCATTTAGCGAGAGCGGTTAAGTCTTGTCGATAACAACACGCATACTTTGGAGTTATCTATTGAGAAAATAGGTTAAGAATTTAGTCGGTATCCCATTTCAGCCAATTATGTATATCTTAACCAAGACGCATTGTGAGCTCGTTAGGAGGAACAAAGTGAGATTAATTCACAACTTTTTGGCGCTTGTATTGCTGGGAATCTAGCATCAATAAATGGTGGCAATCGACGGGTCCGTCACTATCATTCAGCAATATTTTGATCATTTTGATGTGGCGTTTAGTGCCAATATGAAATTGCTTTTACTCCATACTTCAAGAAACCTTAAAACTTTTAGGCCCATATCCAGTAGTTAGATACCTCCTCTAATTTTCACTCCACGACACGAAGCATGTTTGGGACAGAACCGATATTCAGGTCAGAGTAGGATTTCATATGGCTCATATTTCCCACCCAGTTTACTTATATACGAAAGCAGGGGATAGATTGAAATCCGCTCTACGTGACTAAATTCTGGCACTGCCGTTTTTCATATTGGCTGTTTTCTTAGAATGAAGGGAATATCTCCACTACCACAGCGACAAAACTCCCCCTAATAGTGGTACGTTCTCTTTTAATGCGCCAGTTGATATTTTCTAATTTTATTCGTCAAAAAATGAACAATCTGAACGAAAATAAGAAAGCGGGACAACTTTGTTATATAGAAATGTCCATTTTGTAGACGTTTTACAGGCCATCGAACACTGTTTATTCATTAAAAAAGCTCACGTTTCCTTCAATTTAGTGGCTCAGCATTCTCCACAATTGTATTCCGTGCGTTGTCATTCAAATACTTCATGCCGCATATCTGGCAAAACTTGGGTTGCTTGAATATTATCCAAATCTCTCCGGACGATGGTGCATGAAACATCGGTAGCAATGCGTGACGGTGCTAAAGAAAAGGACATATGCCGTGAATTTTTAATATAATTATGAGTAACTGCAATCACTTTTGAATATGATGGATTTACTTAATGAAAGACCTGCTCTTAGTATAGTTTATTCGCTCAGTATGATGGATATGGTAGACTTTTTAGTTTACGACACTTAAACGTTTAAACAGAATTTTGAATCGACCGAACCTTCCAGATCGGTTCATTATCCCCTACATTGTGGTACTTAAAGATTTCACTTTCTCTCAATTCACTGTCACGTAAGGGGCTAACGCAGCACACTTGAATGGTCTTGACGCAAGATCAACTTCGGCGTGAACTATGACCCCGTCCTAAACGAAAATTTTCCCGTTCTTGAACAACCCCGGTTAACGCAAAATACCTAAATTAACAAGTAAGTATCTTCACCCTATGATTACAGGCGTGATCATGGACGGAATACTCGAAAAAATGCGTGCTTATTCTGGACGAACGAGATTGTTATCATTTATGACTGTGACTTAGGATCAGTCCCTAATAGTACTAAAAATGTCAACGAAATTTTCATGCTTCATTACGACTTTATTCTTCACTTTCAATTGCGTTTATCTAGACAACCAAGGTCCCACTTGTTGAACCGGTCGTTCTACTGCCTTTAAGTATCTGAAGCGAAAACCTGTATGCAAATTCATGGTAACAGTTCCTAAGTATTTGATGAAGTCTGCCTTAGTTAGTGGTCCTTTGTTAATGAAAGAAGGGTCAGGCGTTTAGGCAAACCGAGAAAAAGTAAACAAACTTCCGATACATCTTGGCCAAAATCATTACCAGAGGCGTCTGGCGTTGCAGATGGTCAGCGGTCGGCTTGTATATGACGAGTCGATTTGCCTTACCTTCTGTGATATTAAGAATGAGAGTAAACTGACTATCCGAGAATCTCGTGATTTATAGAAGTGTTCCATCCGTCTTCTTAAGGTCTTCAGTGTGGGTGAAACAATACGGCCGTTACAGAGGCAAAGTGTTCTAGGGGACACCAGGCACCAAAATTGGATTAAATGTATCTACAAAAAGGCTGACATAATCATTTGGAGATTCAAAAGGAAACCACGAACTTTCGTCAAAAACGTTCTTTGGAGAAGAAGGATGTTTTTCCGGGAAAAACTACTTATTCGTATTTCCATTTGGTTATACTCCCTGAAAGATGAATACTGGTTGAAATTGGAGCAGTTAGTTTAACGCAGAATAACTTGGGATGGTTGATAATAATTCTATCTGCGGTGGGGTTACCTCTCGATGGGGAAATTGACAGATCACTCAAATCAAGCACTCGCGCGGGTAGTCGACCGTTGTCCTCATCTTCGAAAGGGGCTTTCGCATTGACTGCGCTAACCATGTAGATATTAACCTAATCCCAGTAGCTTCAAAGCTGCTTTCGTCTGTCATTCTTCGCAGGTTGCACAATGCGCATGAGGAACAGGCTGGGTTTCGCGCTGGTCACGATGTACCGATCGATCAAGTCGTCACCGTCCGAAAGGTGTTAGAACACCGTTCTGATTTCCTAAGGCCAACGGTCATCGTGTTCTTGGGCACTGGCGCAGCCTTTGATTCTGTTGACAGGTCTGCATTATGGCACTGTCTGTTGAGAAACAGAATATCTGAGAAGTGTGTCGGTCTTCAGAGTTGTACCGTCCTAGGTCAGGTCGAGTTAGGGCTTATGACTGGCTTTCGCCATCGTTCATCATTTCCGGTGGGGTTCGGCAGGGCTGTCCTATATCCCCATTTATTTTTAACTTTGTCATAGATCTACAAAACGCGTAGTAGTAACATTTTTGGGCGCTTCTGAGATATAGCCTTTTGTTTTACATATATGTATATGAATATATGCGAACGGTGAGTCTGATTTGGTGTCCCAATAGTGACTAGAGCAGCTTTCGCGAACTTGCGACACCTGTGGCGTTGACACCCTATCTGGATTTCCCTCAAGGGAAGGCTGTGCAGTGCTACAGTTCGTAGTGTTCTGCTTTCGGGTTGCGAGACCTGGCCTATCCACGTTGAGGATGTCCGGCTGCTTTCTAAATTCGACCGCCGACGTCCGCGAGGCATTGCTTGTGTCTGGTGGTAACATCAAGTGAGCAACAACTAGGCGCGTCGTTGTGTTGGGTGCCAATTATCGTCCTCTGGTTGGTTGTCTTTGCCTCTCTGGTTTGGGCTCAAGAGATGAGGCTTGTTGTTGGTTAGAGACGCTGAGAACTATTGTTGAGAATGGAAGTCATTGGCGCGGATGATGTATGACCTGTCTGTAGAACTCATCTCGCTTAGAAATAACTCGAAAACAATTTTTAAAAATCACAGAATATGTACGATAAAAACACAAAAAAGGCTGTTTTTTACGGCTTATCATTTCTTTCTTCTCATTTGTCTCCTTTCTGTGAAGTTCCATTTCTATGTTCTGCTTGCACCATGCTTGTTTATAAGCTGGTATATATATGCTTATACTTTAAGTCGAACCTGTTCTTTGCTGGCAGACGACAACTCTGTTTGTGCACTTCCTTTTTTTCACCCCTAACCTTTCGGTGAATTTGTTTATCCATCAGTTGGGCCCCAAAAGTTAACTAATCGATTACCTCATTCGTCGTTTGTTTAATATTTTTCATGCCCAGCTGGAACTGCTAGTTAGCCCTGAATTAAGGCGATTTATTTTATGCTGAGAGCTCTAAGTTTTGTTATTTGTGATCGGTTCACTCCCTCTGTCTATTTTCAGTTCGTTCCTTTTATTGTGGAATTCTGTGTGACTTTGGTGGAACGCTACGGTCTCAATTGTGTCGGTCTCTACCGTCTTTCCGGGAGCAAGGTTGCGCACGATTTCATATCGGCGGAGTTACGCAAGGTATATGGCTTTCTCTCTTACGTTCCTCTCTGGTTAATTTTATAAATTGTTGAAGCTGGTATCTAGTCGGTTAGAATAACATCGGCACTGGGAATCGATTTACCAATTCTGACTGATTCAGTTCAAATTCGTGCCCATGAATGCAGCGTGGACACATGGTTGACCAATGAAATGCCAATCCAAGCACAATACCGATTAATGTCGGTCGTTTGTCATGCGGCTAATGAAACAGGGAAGCAATCAACAGTAAAACATTGTTTGCTGGATGTTTGTTTAATTGTCTCTTCGTTATGAACTTTGGAGGATCAAGCCACCAATGCAATTGTGCAAACGTGGGTCTCGTGGTGTGCATGCTTACCCCCAACGTCAACTTTGGCAAAATTCGAATCCACATTGAAGACTCAACTAACCTTGGCACCGGATCGTTTTTGGGACTTCAGTGTTTCGATTCCTCTCCCAGAACAGAACAGGACAGTCACTAGCTAGCGTGTCTCACTACTCCAGTTTTTTTCTTGCGACCATCAACGTTGAAATGAACTGTTCTTCGTCTAGTTGCTCCTCAGCAACTTCGTATAAAGGAAAAAGAGTACTATCAGTGATTTCCCTCGTTGCTGGGTCAAATCGTCGAGCTTCAGGGGGCACCTATCAACCGCGTCGGCCCATTGTTCAAATTTCTAGTTCATTTTTGACAACCGTTAACTTTGCTTTGCTGTGTTCTCATTTCGTTGAACATGTAGAGGCACTGACTTCTCACAAACAGTGTGAAAGAACAGTACATAAGGGGACTCTATGTAGTAAACTTTTCTACTATGAGTACCCTAGTGACTGTTTCCTTTTTCCGGTGTGGATGGTCTTACCGGAACCTGCGTCATTAGCTTCTTCACAATGAAGCCAGTCCGAAATGCTAAGGCTAAACAGCGGAAACATGTGGCTGATGGCAATTTAAACATAAGAATAGTACAGTAACAGCGAACTTCTTGCGTCACTCAGTAAAAGCACAAGCTGAATTCGATATGCAATGACCCACTTACCTTTGCAACGGCGGTAAGTTCAGTACTAACTTCTGCTTATTCCTATTCGCTTTATGCAAATCTGGTTACGGATCAAGTGCCACTGAATGCGATACGAAAGAGGAGGTTATTACGCGATAATGAGAATGCATACGCAAACGGGGCATGATGAACATCGTATCTGTCCGTTCTTCTAGGATAATTTTCAGCGTCATTCATTGTCCAACACACTGTTGGGGTGCTACTACCCGACTGCTGAGACCGAATTAGCGAATGCATTATTCAGAGCGCCCAAAGCGTTCGGCCAGATAACCTGATCCACATGGTGTCTGAAAACCGCTGAGAGCTGCCGACTGATAGTCCGTTTCAAGTGACCTTTGATGTCATAGAAAATGCTGTTAACATATTGGAGTTGATTTTAACAAATATAATCTTACGGCTCTTATGGAAGCTGATCGACTAGCGGCCGGGATCCAGTCTGAAAGGACTGCTTTTATCTTGTCACCCAAGACTATTCCTACACCCCGTTGACCCACAGCTCGAGCTGCTTCGTCTCCCGAGGTGCACAGAAAATATCTTGAGGGGATAGTAAGCACCGTTAGTGGATTCACGCTACTCAAATCCTGAATTCGCATTTTACTGACGCAGCAGACATCAATAGTCAGCGAGTCCATTCTCAACACGAATCACTGCTATTGGCTGATATATCATCACGACCATACAAATGTTGCAAATAACAGCAATCTATCCCAGAATCAGAGTTCATGTCGTGCTTGCGAACAAACCAGGATTCCGTGGTACGGTTCGAAGTTTTGCCTTCTCAGCGGAACACCAGACCGAAATAAGAACGCTGGTGGTGTTGTTGGCTTAAACGAAAAAAAGGAAATCAGTACGAATAGCCAGACTGTATAGCGATGGAATTCCACCTTAAGTATAACTGACAAAAAAGGAAATTGACCTTCCAGTCTACCTGGCAGGTTGGTTGGATCATCCGAATCCGTAGTGGCTGACGACAAAGGTCCCGGGTCTATGGTCACAGATAGTTATTTAAGAGACTTTATTGTGCACTCGTAACAGAATTTATTGAATTACCTGCTTGCCTCGTTTCTGGCGTGGTTCCTTCTTTTGTGTTTTTCTTTCGTATTTTCAGAATCTCAATGAAATTGATGTCACTTCGGATAAGTGGAACGATATACATGCCGTCTGTGGTGTACTCAAAACATTCCTGCGTAATCTTCCTGATTCGCTGTTTCCAAAAGGTTAGTTGAAGTGGTTTTCATTGTTGAACCATTATTTTGGTTGTTGTTTCAGAGCATCGGAGGGTCTAAAATTCCCAACCCGTGTATGTCACTCAACTTGACCAGTTCAGAGTGTGACGAATTTGTGTTCTTTAGTCAGCTTCAGCTTATCAGTGTTATCTGCTTGATGATTTATATATACCACTTTGGGCCTTGGCAGCCATAGCGATACGATAATAACCCAATTCTGTGGTGGATTTATGGAGCTAGTCAACGAGTTTTTTTCTAATTTGATAAAGGTGGTGGTTAGTTTTTAACGACAATGTGTGTCGGGATGATGTACATAATCTAAGCTAACCATAGTACCTCTGGGTTTTCAGTTCACGCGCTGCACAATCAAGCTATACATAGGTGCGACCGCAAACCAGAAATCGATGACATTATGCGCCATTGAGTCACACAAATACCACCCACATATGTTCACCTGCGTGCACAGATTGTTCATCAGTCTACCCGCAACTGATGCTGGAGCAGTTAGGTAGCTCGTAGATTGACTCACATAACGTAGATCATGGTTCGTTTTACAACATGCTAGATTCTGATAGAGATAATCTGGAAGCCCTTGAAACAAGAGTTTTTTGTGATCGATTTTCAAAGATCCCCATCGACCGAAAACCTCCATAGATACACGAGGATAGCGGATTTTCAGGCTTTAAATCGTCGCTTCATTGACGTAACTAGTAGACTGACTCTTATAGGCAAACTGGCTTATTGGTTTTCTCATTACCTTTAGCCATCTTTCCTTGGTAATGTATAGATCCATTTCGTCAATTTTTTTATTTTTCCACTTGTGCAAGTTAGCCACTATTGGACGTTTCCCAGCGTATTGTTCCCGAATCATTACTGCATGAGATCCGTAAACCAAGGTCCGATGAAACCTCCGATATCGGTAGCCGCCAACTTACCGTAAAAAAAAACAAATATAGACCCGATAGATTGGTTGTCCAATGCCTGTTGATCTTCCACATTTTCCTCTATTGTGCTTTATCCAAAAACTGCGATTTTTTAGCCAATCTCTCGCAATGCTTTAATCTCGACGTACAAAATTGTGTTGTGCCGTTGGCCGTGAGCGAATGAGATACAAATGTTTCACAATATTCAGAGATCAACGAGGTTGGTGTTGCCAATCTGGATCGACCAGCGAGAAACGGAAGGGGAACCATAAAAGTAATAAAATATTCTATGGTCGTCACATTCAAAAACCGTTTGAGAGTCGTAATGTCCCAGTTCCCTTTCATAATCATTTTCTGTGTTGCGACATACACAGATTTTTAGCGGTAGTAGAATCGTAGCTTTTATTATCGGTTTGGCATTCTATGATGGCCGGTGTACGTGCATCGGATTACCTTTAACTCCGGATAACGAACGGTGACCTTTTTATGATATTTTATCCTATGATTTTAATAACTTCGTTTGCGTAATACAAAGTGACTGCCCCTTGACGTGATGTGACGGCTTGCGTAGCTCCATGATTCAACGAGCTAGACGGGATGGCTTATCTCAAGTCGAAGATCCAATCATGCCTGGAAGGTCAATGGGTAGAGGTCTGACGAAGTAGTCTCCTGGTCCTCCAAGTTAGGCGTTCGTCTGAGTTAGCAGCTCAGTCGTTAAAACGAGTGGAAGACTAATTGATCCGAGTAGATGGGCTTTCACTCATCTATAACCCGCTGCATTGCGGTCAGGTTCTTGTCAGAACCAAAGGCTTTAGTTGAGAACCCTAATCGGCTCATTGTCATATAGTGTAGTAGATGGTTTTCAATCTGTTTGCTCACATTTCCTCAAACCTCGTCAGCCTCTGAATCTCGGTTCGTTCAATGTGCGCACTTTAATGCAGGCTGGCCAACAGGCGTGTTTGGCTCTGACAGTAGACTCACTTTCGATTGATGTCTGCTGCATGAGTGAAACACGAATTCAGGATTCGAGTAGAGTAATTCAAGTGACTGCGCCAAACGTCTCGTCAAGGTTTTTCCTGCACACTTCGGGAGACGAAGCAGCTCAAGCTGTGGGTCACCTCGGTGTAGGAATAGTCTTAAGTGAGAAGGCTAAAGTAGTCCTTCCAGACTGGATCCCAGTCAACAGTCGCTTGTGCGCCGTGAGACTGCAAGGACCGGTCGGTTTCTGGAAGGATAGTAGTGTTAAGCGTAGTTTATTTGTCATCTCGGCATATGCTCCAACAGACTGCAGCACTGACATGGAGAAAGACGAGTTTTACGATAACCTCGTCACTCTTGTTCGGAAGAGCAAACGCTCTGACATTGTAGTGGTAGCAGGTGACTTTAATGCACAAGTTTAAAACTGAGTGCATCGGAGTCCTGTTTAGGTGGACGTTGCGCCTTGCCTGTTCAGCGGACAGATAACGAGAAAAGACTTCTCCAGTTTTGTGCAGACAATAACCCATTCCTATCGAGTACGAATTTCCGACACAGTTGACGTTGCACTGCGACGTGGCGCTCTAGCTCGGCAGGTACTTTGAGCCGGATTGACCATGTCGCATTTGGCTATCACTAGCCCGGTTCTGTCCAGAACTGTGGATCGTACTGGATCACGTACGTCGAATCGGACCATGCGTTAATTCCAATGCGATTTCTGCTGCAGCTCAAAGGCCATCAGCGTACGCCACAAACCTGTTTGGGTGTCGAACGTCTGTGTGATTCGGCTGTTCGCCACAGCTGTGAACAGAAACTATCCGAGGAACCAAGAACTGCGACGAGCAGCAATATAGACGCGCAGTGGGATCAAATTAAGCAGGCTATGCATTTGGCAGCAGATCTCGCCTGTGGTCCTAGATCTAGCGTTCCTCAAAAACACTGGATCTCTCAAGGGCCGTTGGGTCTAATGAAGCAAAAACGCCAGCTTCCTAACTGCAAGGACGTGAATAAAATGCGTCGACAGTTGCAGCGTCAGTTGACCATAAGCCTTAAGAATGACCGCGAAAACTGGTGGGTTAAGGTAACCGAAGAGATGGAAGTAGCGACCGCTTCAGGCAACAGCCAATGACTATTCAAACTTATACGCGACAGCGGTGGGCGGCGAACTTTAGTTAGTGAAGTCCTGTGCGACAGGAATGGAGGACTTATCCATGGTAAAGTACACTGTTTGGGTCACGTGTTGCGTATGACCAGCACTCCTCTACCATACCGTGCCCTATTTTGTATTCCTCCTAAGTAATTAAAGAAACCATATGGAAGCCAACGGCTGGCGTGTCAATGTGGAATTCGAAAATGTACAGCGAAGTTAAGTGAAGTTGTTGTTTGACGTCTTTCTGGTCGGGGTTCCAAATACTCCTCGACTTGCTGGCTGGAGACACTGAAGGATATGACAGTGAACTGTGAACTGTGGCGATCGTGTTGTCGTTTTCTATCGAATCAGAATATTTGAAAGAGTGCGTTTGTACAGTTAGACTGTGTTCTGTTCTGCAACAGCATCTTATCTTTTCCCGCCTGTGTAGGTCCGCTCGCTGTTCCCCTTAGATTTTCACTCTTTTTATAGAAACGTGTAACTGTGGGGAAAGGCAGCGGTCAATGAGGCTTGTCTTGCTGTTTTAACGCTGAACGATGATGGTAATGATGATGGTGAAGAAGATCCAATCATGCTTGGAAGGTAAATGGTAAAGGCTTGACATAGTAGTCTCTTGGTCTTTCTGGTTGGGGTGATTTGAGTGGGCAACTCAAACAGTAAATTGAGTGGAATAATAATTTTTTCACTCGCTAGTTTGGCGACTGGTTCCTGTTAGGACCAAAGGCTTTGGTTTGGAACCCTGATCGTTCTTTTATGTATATGAACTCCCCAGCAATCTGTATCTAAAAGCCTCAATGAATATAACATGCTCTGTAAATTTCATACTGCCTCCGCCGTCGTGCAGGATAACCAGGATCGTGTTGCCCGCTGCTTTGCCCAGGGCGGTTAGTGGTTACTGTGCGTCCACTCCGGGTTCCCGACCTTGTTTAATGCATCTTTGCCTTGTGGGTGATGATTTTGAATTATAGTTTCCGCTTAGGGCTCTCAGAGAAAAACTTCTGCGTTGTGGGCAGCCTCGAAGTGTGGATCGCCCAAGTACCTCCAGCACATTTTCTGCAGGGAACTTTTTTCTTTACCGTTTTTTGATCCAGGAATATGAAAAATTTCGGTCCAATGGATTTTCTGAAAAGAGCATTATTGGAAGGAGAAAAATCGTTTACACGCATTACTCAAACCCAAGCGTTCTCCTAGTCGCTCTGAATGCCCACACACTCAATCAACTATCACAACAATCTACCGTAGTTAGAACTCTGGAAATTTTCAAAATAGACGTGTGCTGTATCCCCGAAATACGTATACAGGATCCCACTTTCGGGGTCACTCTTCATAGGCCAGATATAACTCCATTCTCCTGATTCACTTTTCGCGTGTTATTTGATCCGGTTTTGAGCGCGCGTTTTCTCGGGTTTTCGGGTCGCTCTGACCGTGGGAGCCAAGACTACACTGTTAAACCAGATCCCAGTCAACAGTCCTTTATGCGCATAGTTCGGTTGGGTGGTTCTGTGTATGCGGATGGCCGTAGAGCATCTGCCACACTGTGTAATTATCTCTGAGGCGGATACTGGTTGGGTAATGAGTTTGAGTCGCCAATTCGATGACATGGTTAACAGGAAGGGAAATCGCTCGATTTGGTGGTGTAGATGCAGTTAGGCCATCGGGTTGGGTCCTGGAAATCTCTTCTCCCATCTTTAGCATTAGTTTCAGATGATAGGTTATATGGCTCAATGCTAGTCAGGCATCCTTTCACTCGAAATCTTTGCTCTTCTGTTTCGTTCTTCAACTTATTGTTTTGAACTTGCTCTTTCACTTTCCTCTTTAGTGCCTTTTGTGTGTGTTGGCAACCACGGACGTAGCACGTTGGTACAAGGTTAATGGTTGTACAAACTGAACTGAACAGCTTGCGGTACACTAAAGTCATTATTCTCAGAAGTTGTAGGTTCTGAATATCGTTCGTTGACATTCTCACTGTGCGGCTTCTCTTCATCGGTAGTGGAATAATATGAAGACGTCGCAGGAGATTACAGTCATATTCGTCGTCCCTAGCTTGTTATGGTGTGCCTAACGATATGGTTTGCGTGAAAGTGGTTGCAAAGAAAAGACTTATTTTACCGGAGTCGGAAGATCATTGAGAAGGCACGCAAAAGCGACCAGTTGAAAAATGTCACCAGGCTCTTTGTGCTTAGATCAAAATGTGGAGAGCAATAGCAGCGACCTATCGTGAAACAACTTTCAAACTTGGGTTTTACGAGACGAAACTCAACGAGAGGTTTATTCGGCCGGTGAAGGAGAGCATAGATGAGGATTTCCTACGCACGTCGGTCAGCAAGTTCATTCGTTGATTGACTATTGGGTGGATATCACTGAACGCCCATGTTGAACGACCAGTGGAACGAAACTCAGATGCCATTAAAACCAGACCAGCTGAATATGCATACCAGCTTTCAATACCGGAAATTTAATGTTTGCAACGTGGTGCCGGATCACCTACGGGTGTACAAATGCGAGTTTCAGGATCTCCGAAGTCTCCCATCCAGTAAATGACCTAACTTGAACGTCTCTCGCTGGTTTTTTGGAATACGATTCTCATTCGAAGATTACCTGGGATATGTTCAACGATTTCCTACTCAGTTGGCCTGAGTTTAATGCTATGGCCGGGTGTCTGATTTACTTTTATCTTTGACAATGCCTCAGTTAACCTGAAGGTCCTGGGTGCACAGTTATACACCAACTACCAAATTTTTTAATCTCTTACTTCCTTTATTAATGAAATGAAAGTGTACATCATTTTTCAGGAAGGGAGTCGCAACCAGCAGCGGGCTGCCAAGTGGGGAAGCTGACCGGCGGTTGGAGGATTCGGCGGTTGGAGGATTCGGCGGTTGCCAAGTGGATAAGCTCGTGGCGTTCGGACGTGAAGGTCGCGGGTTCGAATCCTCCCACCGTCGATCAACTTCTCCACTTGGCAGCTCTGCTGGTTGCGACTCCCTGGAAAACGATGTACATTTTTGTCTCACTAATGAAGGAAGTAAAAGATAAAACGATTTAAAAAGTTATTTCCTCACTATAGAGGCCCTTTTTTAACCCTACGTAAGAGGTATTTTATAACTTCAAACAGACAAGCTTTTGTATAGGTTAGTCTTTTTGACGCTTCAGTAGATTAAAACCGGTTCACCGAGAATGCTGTTATCTTATCGGTGTGTTGGCTGGTTCTGGTGCCGGTGCATCGTTTCGGTCTTCTCCAATCAATATGTGGTGCAGCATTTGACATCGTTACGATGGTCAGGTGTGCACCATGCGACCGTCACCCTTTCTTATGTGTTCGCCAAGCATTTCAGCATCGATCTTTATAAAATATAAGCTTTTCATCATTCTTTGACCTCTGGATATTCTGATACACTAGAACCTGGCAGTGGCGTGACTAAATTTGTGCAGCGACACTAAAGGACTGTGGATCAAGGCCACCAAAGAATTGATTTCGGCCAATTTCGATTAGGAAAAGGGTGAAATCTGGTAACCGTGATTTGTCTCAGCATGCTCCACGTCTAGTCTCAGCTTAACTGAGTGTTGTGTTTTAAAAAAATTGTGCGTATAATATAGCCACTGTGCAGGAGCATTTGAAAGTTTTTTTCTTTCCTTTTTCCCCTTTTATGTCTGCTGCAATGGGATTGCGTTCTTCTGAAGAGTGTCTTGACGGAGCTTCTCTTGTGGCAGTTTAGGCGATTCACCCAAAGACGACTACGGCGCAAACCGGAGACCAAACCGTCTTGCCGTACATTAGGGATATCTTGGAAATGACAAAGAAACTACTCAAGCCTCATGGAATCGAAGTAGCTTGCAGTCCAACAAAAACCCTACGGAAGGCCAGATTGACTGCCAAAACTGTAAAAAGCACTACATTAGACAAACTGGAAAGAAACTCGTGATATGAATTCACGAAAACCAGTTGGCAGCAAATAGGCAGTTGATAGTCGATCGCGTTAAGAAAGCTCTAGCACATTCCATTTGGCATAAACTAATCAGATACGGAGGCATTGTGCTGTCTGAATTATCTAAGAGGATTAATCTGTTGAGTAGATGAAACTGAGTTTACCTTGTTTTACACTCCGACAGTGGATTGCTCTGCATAACGCACCCGCTAAGGCTTGCAGGTCTTTAAGAGTCGGGACAGAATCCTGTACCTGGTTGATGCTACGATGAAATTCGGTTTATTTTCTTGTTAATTTATATTTATTACATGTCGGTCAATGAACCGTAATTAGCGGTCGTTGTCAACTCTGGATCATTTACGCCCATATAAAGAGTTACTTAATTTTTTGACAACACTTCTTTTCACGTGGAACTTGATATGTTCACACAGTAAGCATTCTAGAGCAAGGCTATCACGAACGCATCCATATTCAGCAATGACTAATTCAATTGTAGATATTTTCTGCTTGATGGAGAACTGATTTAGGTATACCCACTTTTGGATAAGGACGCCTAAAGAGTTCTATGTGAGCGCAGCGGCGACGGCAATATTGTCCGTTTTCGATGTTTTCTGCGAAGTTTTTGTGAGGCTTTCACGGGTATTCATATCCTTTTTTCTTAGTCGTGAAGACGTGAAGATCGTTGCCGTCTGTTCTAATGAAAGTCTTTTCAGTTGTCTTATTGGGGGCTATTAGATGCTGACTCATTTGCTGTTATCTGCATGATTGCCAAGTTTTAAGGAAAGCAGGTAGCTAGCATTTGGTAGCCGAGGCAAGACTTTTGGCGAATCACCGTTGTAATTCTTAAAATGAGCAAATCATCTTTATGTACTTTTAAAGACTCATATAGGGTTACATGACAAAATCAACTGCAGAGTATACTAGTATAGGAGCGTCTGAATACTTGATGCGTGATATTGACCACGAAACCGGTCTTGTGTTTTCGGAGAAATTTCCGCCTTCCATTGGTATAATTAGCATGCTATTCACACAAAAGAAACGATGTATATTGTTTGCTTCAATGTTTAACAAGTCACCTAGTTGATTGTGATAACTAAATTTCTCGTGAAAGTCATCTGATGCAAAACATTTTTTTTCAAATCCTGACGTTACATTGCGATTTCGAAACTCGACCTTTCATATCGATTATTTTCTATTTCGGTACCGGATGTATCTTCAGATTACACACCCCGAACTCTTGGGTTATTCGTCATCCGTATGTTTTTAGATAATATGATTTAGATAGGATATCATTGACATCTGAATATACGTACTCTCCTGAGCCCCGGTTACATCCTTAAAAAAGTTAAAGCACGTCCTATATTATACGAAAGTTCATTTTTGTCCGGTTTCATTACGGTAATTTCGTTTTATAGTGCTAATCTGGACACGTATCTTTACCGTCTGTGAGTCGGCGTAAATGTTTCCATTTTCCATCCCTCTATGTGTCCTCAGGTAGGCTACTGAGGGACAGAAATACTGTCGAATATATTTAGTCCTCTGATTCATACTTCTCAGTGCTAATCAACACCAGAGGTGTTTTAAAATTGTTCAATCTCGGTCGCTGCCTGTGGCAAACGCCGCGATTCTAGCTCATTTGTCTTTTGGTTTAATTAGGTATGAACGATCAAATGGTTTCGGTTTGGCCAACGCGATTGTTGTCAAACTGTGCATACTAGTTGGTTCGGACCACTGGTTGATCACCCCACAGTTCCATTAGCTCTTCTCTAGTTTTGATTTCGAGTGATCCTTCCAAATATGCCACAAACACCAGGCAACTTCCAGTCTTGTTCTTGGAAGTAAACCGAGGGACCTCAGTATTGACCTTGCTCTTGGGTTTCCAGTTGGTGAGAATTCGAACCATGTGCCATTCATCTGATCTCAGAAAGATTTTGCAATCTAGCCTGATCTCAGTCGCTAAGGTCCAGTACACTGGAGGGGAGCAACAACCACGGCCCTGAAACTTGGGGTGGCATGGAATCATATCATGTCTCACTACGTCAGAGGGGTAAAAAACCGGACGAAAGCGAATTGCCATCTATCATCAAAGTGACTAGAACCTTTGACCTTTTTAGGTGACAGATTCTTAATCCACTTGAACACCTTTACTACTGGCGTAATAAATCACAAGACCTAAATCTTTCACATATTCAAATAACGCAGAATCACCTAAAGCTTCATTTGTATCAATGCTCTTTCATGTTACGGTACTCCTTGATCTAAAAGTCCTTACTAGGCGTCCCGTATACTTGTACTCCTCTTTGGTGCATTGTCTCATGTCATGACGTACTGAATGGTTTTTTTCCGGTATCTATGCTTCTTTCATTTTGATCACGTGGTATAACTCCCCGTTCCCTCACGACTCCTGTTCGCTCCTCAGTTTGTTTATTTTCGCGTTTTTTCTTGGTAATATGGTGTTACTGACTGTGAAGAAGAATGTTCAAACGCAAAGGTCACAGCTTGCAAAACCGAAATTGATGCACTAACATGTAATTTAGTGTCTTTTAGAAAATTTCTGTAACTTTTTGAAGTCTGTGACGCTGATATGAATACTTAATTCCAGCCCCGACACAATACCCAAATTTTAGGGAAATTTTGTTTCATTTTTTAAGCTGAAAATTGGTAGTTAGGTACTACAATCAATGCAACTGCCCATTCAAAGTTATGGGTACTCGCCTGCGGCTATAGTAACTGTTACCGAGTATGATGATTATACTCAAAAGTGCTGGTGTTTCAAGAAGAGCACGTTTATAAGGCTCTTTTTTCCTAGGTTGTTTGCCATTGTGTGGTCCACCACTGCCGGCTGATTTCGCATTTTACGATAGTGTACTGCAAATATTGTGCCAGGTTATCCTGTCGTTGATCGGACTATTAAAAGCGAACGCGATTGCAGGATCCCCAAATTTTGCAGGTTACTCGGCCTCAGATTGTTTACCGTAGTGGGTCGACCCCACAGGATCAGAACAGAAACGGATATAGACGTTTATTAAACAGTCAGCAGTATTAAATCGACCGGAACTGGTTCTGCAAAAATCATAGGCTGGTAAAAACACTAAGCACACAAGCAGGAATAAGACACAGTTTAAATGCTTATCGGTTCAACTTGAAGCGGATAGAACAGCAAAACGGACGGTTGCCGTGTATCGGTCCAGTTGAATGTGATCAGATCACATTGTAGACAGGGTAGCAGCGTTTGGAATGGCTAGACTGTCTAATGGGGTGGCAGCGGCCCATCCAATCACAGGGTCCTAGAGAACGCATGCGTTTTCATTCGCGGTAGATGGAGTCAACGTACGGGAGCAAGTTAATCAAACCGACGGTCAGGTAAACGCGGTCAACAAATAATTGCGGAACACTATCCCAAATCGGGCAAGACAGGCAAATATGAACTCACAAAAGCAGATGGCTGTGGTGATCAGTGCTGTCAGTAGGTCAGTACTCAGACAGCACAAGGATCAGGAAGCGTGATCGGAAACTAGGGCTTTTGCTCATGTAAATGGGTACGTATGTGTGGACGGGCACACAAATGTCTCTACATACAGGAGTGTGAATGATTGCGCACGTAGTGATCTGCCCTTGTATCCCTACTGAGAAATGGTCCTATCGGCCTTTTGTAACGAGACGATAGTTTGCTTGAGACACGCTTTTGATCACACAAAAAGACGTCACGACGGTAATGCTTGTTCGACAATTAAATTATTCTTTCATCCGCGCGGTTTTACCATCATGTTGGTCCCGTTGTCCTAATGAATGTTCTGATCTGTTACTGTCAACTGGTTAGGCCTTATTGTTTACCTGTTGGTTCCAAAATGCTGCCAGCATAGACACTATTTATCTAACTAATAGTGGTTGATATAAATAATTTGATAACTCAATGCGTTGCGATAGGACTTCCTATTGGTCCTAAACTTCGCTTACGATGACGCGTTCATGTGTACGGCTCCAGTCGATTTCATCGGCATTTGAAACCTCGTCGATATGTGGAATGTGTTCTTCGTTTATACTTGTGTGCCATGATGAAAAACGGTGAATCCTGTTGCCTAGAACTGGAATGGTTACGGCTAAAAATTTCATCAGATAGGTGGTTTGAGAATTTCTTGTCAAAAGTCGACTGTTTTTTCTCTCATTGAGTCATTTTCCGTTAAACTCTTTCCAACCTCGCAGTGATGTACACAGATTTTCTAAGTGCTTGCCGTCAGCAACAACGTGAGAAAAGATTGCTTTCTATTCAACGTTTGTTGAGCATCATGGAGTGCTATCCAGATCATCCGGAATATCGGGCGCATCGGGCCACTTTACGCTATTTAGCCACCCATTTGGCCAGAGTCAGTGCTCGGGAAATCGTAAACAAAATGACCGCCTACAACCTAGCTCTTGTTTTTGCTCCCAATTTGGTCCAGCCGTACGAGGACAGTCCGGAGTTGTTAATGAGCGATTCCAAGTATAAAATCAGGGTAAGTTTTCTCAGATCTTCAGTTCTTGTTTGGGGTTTGATCATAACAGACTCGTTTTTGGCAAGGCTTAGATCATATGTAGGCGGTAAGAATCCATTAAAAGCTACCCACCGACTTCATGAACGGTTGTGATTCTGAGAAAAATATAGATGCACGCACGATTTGTATCATCGGCCAGTTCGAACTAGAGTTCGGGTCAGTTTGTGCAACCACTAACCTTGCACCAACAAGCGCTGGTTTTGGTTGCGACCTAAAAGCGCCATTTGCCCAAACCGAAAACAAGAATGAGGAATATTGGAGGTCAACGGAAAAGTCGGAGAGCTATGCAGAATAACAAAGGTCTCGAATGCAAGAACGCCAATGGCTCCGGCACTGAAACACAACACGTATTACCTTCAGCCGCCCCCTGGAGGGATCTCGCAGATCCAAATCCGGTAGTCTAACAGCACCTACACGAGCTAGTCCACAGGTTAGCGTCTTCATTCATTTTTGTCATGCCACCTCCAACCTCTACCTGCCTCGAAGAACAGAGTACTACAAGGCAGTCATTCTGCAAGCATGCGCAAAGCATGCCCAAACACCTCAACCTATTCTGATTCAGTGTCTGTTCTACAGGCTGAGCCTTGGGATCCAGTAACTTACACCTAACCTCTGAGTTACTCACAAAAATTTTCCCACCACATTCTGCCAATGCCACGAAGACAAAAGTGTTCAAACACCAAAAGTTTTCGCACGCCTTCTGACCCCAACAACCATGTATGGGAATTGTAGAACAAGACCGACTCCATTGTTCCTGCTTATATTTGACCTTTGGTCGACAACTGCAGGTCACCCAGACTCCACAAATGCCTCATTAGCACATACCAATCGGGGTTTCTGTATCGGCGAAAACGCCTCGTCTGATATGAGACCACCATGTGAG